>JAUEPU010000298.1:0-46021 GCA_030435615.1 Armillaria luteobubalina | reverse complement strand
AAGGATGTATCATCTAGGGTATATACTGTGACTCTTCGTTCATAGTCTAGGTGTGCTGACCCTCTCCTCCGGAGCATACTTTGCCTGGTGAAGATGGTCAGATACATGTCGCATGAAACGGCATACCGACACTCACCATCTCGTTCTCCTTCTTCACGTAACCACATTTCTGGTAGAATGCTGCAGGAATCTCAGAACTAATCCACGAGGGAAAAACAAGACGAATACGCACGTATATTTGCATCACTGCAGTTCAATATCGTCTTGTAGCATCCACTGTTCTCACTGATGTACGTCAAGGCCTGAATGATCCTTAGGCCGAGCTTCTTTCCCTGCTGGGTCTTGTCGACCGCTATATCCTCGATATGTCCAACGCTTCCCAGGCCACGCAAGAACTTGCGCTCTATGAACACGCACCCCACACTGACGATGCGGTCGGATGCTTTATCGATGATGACAATGGGATAGTAGGTCTTTGGGGCAGCGCGCATAGCATGGAATTGTGCGACCCATGCCGCCTCGCCCGGGTCTGTCACGACTGTCAGGACGGAGAGTACGTCGAGGTGACCACGATGGTAGTCGGTGGATGCCAAAGGGCGGATCTACAGAAAACAACAGTTTGAATAAGAGTTTCAGGTTGCGATGAGAAGACTACACACATGCAAGTCGGCGGGTAATTGCTTTTTTACGTCTGGGCAGATGAGCTCAGTGGGAAACAGGAGCTCGAGAGCATTGTCGGAGGTAAATGAGGGAGCCATTGAAAGAAAAAAAGTGAAAGAAAGTACGGAAAATGAAAAATGGGGAAGGTAACGATGGTGAGGTGGGGTAGCTGGCAGTGGAGGTTGTCGTCAAGGTCAAACGTGGTTATATATGGTTCTATAGACGTCACTAGCATAGCCACCATATGCCAGTGCACTGTCGCGCCTTGCACGGCCACCCATCGCGCGGGGCAGTTCTCTCGCCGGGATATTTAAATAAACCAATTTCTCGGAAATGATAGAAGCGCTGCTCGGCCTAGTCCGATTCTTTTCGTGATTGTCGACAGACGTAAGTATCATCGTCAGCTCATTCCTAGTCAACAGCCGTGGACTTGGTGAAGTGAATTGCAACCGTGCATGTTATTGCCGATTTAAATTCCTTTTAAGAAATGTGGTGGTATCGGTTCCATCTGAGACTGATGCAGAATTCCAAGCCGCTATCGCAGCAATACATTGCGTCGTTCGATCTCTTGTCTGTCAGATTCATTCCTGCGGAAGAAAATGAGCTAAACGAACTTTGACTGACGTTGCAGTCTTCTTGGCATAGCCAACAGCGCTGGTGCTCAAGTTAACATTGCAACGTTGAACAGGCGGAGGTTCGTAAAGAGCTGTCCAGGATGCATGTCTTACTCGTTGTTGACGCTGGTGAATTGAACTTGAAGAGAGGGCATATGAAAGATGGGAGTCCTGTAATCAGCCAAGGTACCACATCATCCCCAATTTCCTTCAGGAATCGTGGCCAACAGTGAACTTCGGCAAAGGGTTGCCAAGGGCGTCATCCAAAATCCGCTTAGGACACATGATCTTTGTGTCACCAAATTGAGCAACTCTCAGAGAAAAAGTTAGCTATTCTGCTTCCTCATGTAGACATGTCGCAAGTAGAAAATAGGAATTGTGTATTGAAGTATATTTCATCTGATCACAATAATGATTTTGTCAGAACATCCATACAGAAGAATTAATTATGGATTTAGAGCTTCACATGCATATGGATTAAATGGTAGACAGGTTGCTTGAGCAATAAGATGATATAGAGGACATTGGGTGCTCCTGGAAAGCATCCTGAAGAATTAGAGAAAGAGAATATCATATAATTGCACTATTGTGGTCATAAATTCTTAATTACTCAACCAATATGGAACCTCTCAAAAACACTCTGCATTTACAACTACTTATCTTTGTTTTAAACATTTTGCATATTTGATACCTGAAATATTAGCCTGTAGCAAGTCCTATGTCAGACTCCTTCCCATTCTCTTCAATGGGGGGTAAAACTGCTTTGCAGATGACCACCTGTAGTATATAATCTTATCTAATCTTAATAATCACGTGATTTTATAAAATTCCTGAACCTTATTTTATTTTACCCCCCATTTAAGAGACTGGCATCTTTTGCGGTGGTGCATTGCCCATGTTTGGCTGGATCCTCCCCTACCTCTCTCTGAATGCACTACCCCCATCTGCCTCATGGCTTCTGTACTTCACACGATGCCTGAAAAGGATGAAGAAGTCCAGTTAAGAGTGAGTGCCCTGTTCGGATGCAGCCCCTGTCTATGGCAGATTGAGGTTGCTCAACATGTTCTTGCTGGCAAAGATGTTATAACTGTAGCACTGACTGGAGCTGGAAAGTGTGAAGTATAACATTGTGAGAGGACTATGTGGAGACAAGCAAAGGATTTCTTCGAAGGTAGAATTAATTAAACGTAGACTAAATTGTGCTGCCGACGAGGCAAGATACTTGCAACAAGGCAATATCCGGAACAGCAAGGCTGGTGGGATGCAAAGCTCCAGCCAAATAAGGGCAACGCACCACAGCAAAAGATGCCAGTCTCCTTAGTGGGGGGTAAAATAAAATAAGGTTTGAGAAATTTTGAAAGTCACGTGAGTAGATAAGATAAGATAATCGTGTCTAAAATCAGATCACCCACAGCTGCGAAGCAGCTTTTACCCCCCACGAAGGAGAGTGGGAAGGAGTCTGGTCCTACGTCTCCTCAAGCATCTGGTTCGCTCAATTTGGACATTACCTTATCAGATGCTGCAGTTACCTCGTTTTGGTATTATACTCCCACGACGTCGGCATCGGCCGAAGTGTTTCTGTGTGCGTCGAATCCGTCAACGATACCTGCGACCCTCAAGAATCCGTTAAAGTGAGTAAATCTTTGCTGTTTCTGACCCCGGCCGTCTGCACCTGGAGTCTATGCGTTCGTGGCTTTCCAACGCTACCCAAAACTTTGCCAACGTATGGAAATTTGGGATGGATTCAGCCAGATGCCGTCGGATGTAGCATTGGACCTGAGCTGATTTTTTCTCCCTCTCGAAACTCTGGTTTCCCCAGATGGTACGTCGCTGAATTCTTTTGATTCTAGTTCCGGAATGCTAATGTGAATCTACTGAGTGTAGAAGGTCGAGATTGACTCCTTCTCCGGTTACCGTATCTACCCCAGCAAGGGTAAGCTGTTCGTCCGCAGCGACAGCAAAGTGCGTCTGCTTTTTCCTGCAGCTGCCTTCAAAGTCTCATCGCAATACCAGGTCTTCCGATTCGCCACCTCAAAAAATGCCTCCCTGTTCCTCCAACGCAAAAACCCTCGCAAGATCGCCTGGACACAGGTCTTCCGTCGGATGCACAAGAAGGGTATCACGGAGGAGGTTGCCAAGAAGCGCTCGCGGCGCACTGTGAAGCACCAGCGTGGTATCGTTGGTGCTGACCTCGCTGCCATTGCTGCGAAGCGTAACCAGACCGCGGCTGTCCGCACACAACAACGATTGGCTGCTATTACGAAAGCTAAGAGCGAGAAGAAGGACAAGGAGGCCAAGAAGCCCAAGGTGAGTTATGCTCGAAATGTTATACAGTCCGTAAACTAATGCATTGTAGACTTCGCGTCCTGCTGTTGCAACTGGTCCTAAGGTGTCGAAGCAGCAGATGAAGGGTGGAAAGGGTGGACGATGAGCGGTCTGACGTTATCTACGTTGTCGTTGTTATCCGTGGTCCCTTCATTTTGCAATCTATGTGACTATGAGCATGCATGCATTTACTCGGCTGATCTTCTGAACGCCACAGAGTCCAGCTACTGTATGTAGTCTATATAATCCCGTGCAATCCATCAGACAATGTGCTAAAAAGTCTTGGCGTAACTATCTTTGTACTCCAGAGCTCCAACCATTTAGTTTTCGTTTACCTGGCCAGGTACGGTACAGTCACCGACAATCAAAGTGTTCGTCTAACAATGTACAAGGTTTTCTTTTGGTGACCGCGTGACATGTCGGAAAAGAAAGAGGACCGGCCTGGCCTACTATTTGGACGATCCAGCTGTCCAGAAATAGGCATTTGTGTTGGAAATATTGCCAGAATCCCATTATTTAATCTATTATTCCCACGGTTTTCGGATAGTGGACGATTCCTTACCCTCGAGACAGCTCGCTCGTATGCTCTCCTTATCATCCGGCAGATTTTGACTCTTCAGAATCTATGTGAGTTTGAAACTACTTGCCATTTAAGTCTACTGTGTGTTTACTCTTCGTCGCCCTACTCAAAATGCAACGGTGAATAAATGGTTCTAACAGTCCGTAAGCTATTTTAAATGGATGGGGTTGCTTTATTTGTACTTTAGAGTAACGGCAACTGTGACCGATCGCGGCAGTAAATTGTAAACACATTACTCAAAAACAAACGGCAAGTGCAGCGCACGATTAACGGATTACCGCCGACTATTGAGGGGAGGGGGGGGGGAAAGATATTACGGGCGCTGAGCCGTCAAAAGAAGAGTGACAGGAATCGATGGGCGCTAGATGCTTGTACCCGCGCTGGAGGAACAGGATCACCGAAGCCATCGGGATATAGCAAGGGCCATTTCGCGCAGCTGTAGTAACCGGGCCTGTTACCGGGCCCTGGGAATTTCATCAACTGGCATACAGCGCCCACTCGATTCGACCTTCAAATATAAAGGAGATACGGTCCAGGAATGCTCCCTTTCTCTCATGGACCCTTCTATCCACCGCTCCCAGGCCACAGCGAGCAATACCTTTGCCCCACCGCCTTTGGATGGTTCCCTGTCGCTTCCCGAGATATATGACTATAATGCGACCCGCAATCCCAATCACCTCGTCTTTGTGTACGACGACGACGAGGGCGTCAAGAAAGTTGTCTGGTCAGAACTGGGCCAGGCGATGCACCGAGCCGCGTCGGTGGTCCGGAGGAATCTAAAGGAGCAGCATCGCAACACTTCGACAGTGGTCGCAATACTGGCGAATGTAGGTAAGCGCGTCTCTGTTTCCTGCTCGTCGTCGATACTCACGACCAGCAGACATCTTCAGCTACTTTACGACAATAATGGGCATCCTACGCGCTGGCCACCAGGCCTTCCCTATATCGACCGTGACCACGACCCCTGCTGGTATCGCCCATCTGCTGCAGCATACACGTGCCAAATACCTGCTCGTCGGCGTTGATCCGGTGTCACAAACCCTGGCCTGTGCTGCACTCCGGGTGCCGTCCATTGGTGGGACTATTGGAGATAACGTTAACGCCGTTCCAATGCCCTCCTTCGAGGAACTATTCACAGAACCCGAATACGAGCGCGAACCCGTGCCTCCAATTCATCCGCGACAGACTGATCCATGCCTCATATTACCTTCTTCTGGTGCGTGTGCCGCCTCGGGCAATGTCCGATCGCGTCTTGATATTGTGATTGCAGGTACAACCGAGTTCCCTAAACCGATTATCATAACACATCATGCTATGCTGCAATGGAATTGGGTCCCATGTGAGTCCTTTCTCGTCGCTACGCTTCGACAACGCTGAGCTTGTCCCTAGATTCCGGTAGAACGGACCTATGTGGCCACCTGCTCTCGGCGCATGCTTTGTCGATGACTCGTACGTATAGACCTCTTTTCGTCTACTTTAATTATGACTCATGCCAAAGGCAGATATCTTGGGCGCTACCATGCTGTCATGGACGGTGCGCCGCTTAGTCCGTGATTTCTTTTCCATAATGTGATGCCATCTGTAGGCTAGTACGGGTATAGCGGTGGCGGGATTTTCACCATGGCGCACCCCTGCACCTCCTGATGCGAATGCCGTGATATCTGGTGTCGTCAAGACGTCGGCAACATTGCTGTGTACAGCTCCATCTATGATAGAGGTGAGGTATCATCTCTGTCCGCAAGATTTCCTCGGACTGAGCAAAATTCAGACTTGGGCCAGGAATCCTGACCATGTTTCAGCGCTGAAAAAATTGTTCGCCGTGGTAAGCTTCTCTTCACATCTACCGGTATCTGTACATGACAGAGTATTTTTATAGACCTATGCCGGGTCAACCTTGGACAGACAAACCGGGGACTTTTACGCAAGCCCATGGCGTAAATCTGGTCAATCTCTATGGATCGTGAGTGGCCGGTTATTTGCCGTGGACCTTGGGGAGATTCATTGTTTGAAACAGGACAGAAGTTGGTTGTGGTTCCGAGTTCATTCCAGGTACATAAGAATCTATCCCCGAACACTCATGCTAGCAGCAGTTGATTCCTCCTCAGATAACCCTGACCCAAGCCGTTGCACATACTTCAAGGCAAGTCTGCTGGACGTCACGCTCTGACATACCCCTGAACTAAAAGTGCTGCAGTTTTCTCCCCATAGTACTCCCAAATTCATCCCATTCAGCGAAAATGTTTATCATCTACTCTTCACCGTAGGTCATCATTGTAAAGCCTCCATTCTCGTCGCAAATTAATAGAACAACAGAATACATCAAAACACCCGCTACATGTTGTGAACACAGAATCAAGCGGGGTGAAATATTTTGATACCCATGATCTTGTTATCCGCCATCCCACTGATCCTGATCTCTGGAAAGTCTATGGGCGGACGGCTGATATCATCACCTATACCAATGGCGAAAAGGTGCTGTGTTAGCATAACTCTCGTATCATGCATCTTTTCTGATCCCACTCAATTTAAACAGACGAATCCTGTACCGATAGGTATGAATTTCTCGGACTCACGTAGACGCCTTCTGACAGGTACAATGCTCTCATCAGAGCATGCGATATCAAAGCACCCCATGATTGATCGTTGTGTAATGTTCGGTAAGGGAAGACCTCATCCGGGACTTGTTGTTGAGCCCTCTCGAGAATACGCTGTTGATATCAAAGATGGAGATCTTGTCAGCGAGTACATCGACGCCATATGGTGAGTGTTTTCATTTCGTGGCGGCGGAGTTTACTTAGTCTTCCCAGGCCTCATGTGGACGAGGTCAATGATTCCCTGCCGGAGTACTCAAGAATAACGAGAGAAATGATTATTATTACCGACCCCGCGAAGCCTTTCCAGTACTCGCAGAAACTGACGCTGCGGAAGTTTGCGGTCCTACAGGATTATAATGACGAGATAAATCAGGCGTATCGGTGTACGGAGGTGGTTCAGCCGTTGCATCGTCCCGAGATGTGGGAGCAAGAGCACTTCTTGAAGCTTGCGCGAGCGGCTGTTGAAAAGTATATGCCATGCTCACTTAGGGATGATGATGACCTATTCCAAGCGGGATGTGACAGGTAGGTTTTGTATATTGCTCGTACTCGTACCCGCGACCTGACGAACGGGCCTAGCTTGCAGGCAACATGGATCCGAAATATGATCTTCCACTTCCTCCATCGATCACTAAATATATCAACTAGGAATATACCCCATACGCTCGTGTACTCGAACCCGACTATTCGACGATTAGGTACCTACATTTGGCAGGTGATCCAGTATGGCCAGGCCTCTGTCGCTCTGTCGACACTTTCTGGCAAGATCGCGGAGATGGAGGCGCTGGTGGGGAAGTACACGACTGATTTTCCCGTGCACCGTCCGAGTGTAAATATGAGTGGGGGAAGCGGCGACGTGGTTCTGGTAACAGGGACCACGGGAGCTTTGGGAGCGTATATTTTGGATGCGTTGATTAGTGACCCTACGATCACGCGTGTGTATGCGCTGAATCGCGGGGACACGAAGGGTGCGAGGTCAGTGTATATCAGGCATGTGGACAGTTTCCGGGAGCGAGATCTGGATTGGGCGCTGTTGAATTCGGATAAGCTGGTCTTGTTGGAGGCGGATTTGACGGTGGAGGGCTTAGGTCTCGAGGAGCATGTGTATGAGGAGATCCGGAGGGATGTGACGTGCATCATCCATAGTGGTAAGTGCTTGCTTCTTTTTGTGATGCTGAGAGATAGCTAATAAGCTTCTTTTCTCAGCCTGGCTTCGGAACTATGCTGTTTCACTGTCAACATTGGAGCCCTTGATTTCCGGAACGCGAAGGTTAATCGATCTAGCGCTGGGCTCACCGCACTCGGTACCGCCGACATTTGTTTTCGTCAGTTCATTGTTGATCTTCAGGAGTGAGTAGCTTCTTTGATTGAAACTTGATGGTCCTGATGAGCCGTTGTAGACTGGAATCCGAGGCAATTAGCACCAGAAGCTGGGGTTTCGCGTCCGGCGACAGCTATAGGCTGGGGATACACGGAATCTAAGTGGGTAGCAGAGAGTATACTCGCTAGGGCGGCGGAGACGACGCCGTTGCGTATCTCTGTGGCTCGTCTGGGACAGCTTAGTGGGGGGTCTAATGGTTGTTGGAGCCCTAAGGAGTGGTTCCCCTGCTAGTCAGATCTGGTCAGGTTGTTCGCTGCATACCACAGCTGAATGGTGTAAGTATTATTCTGATCCCTCCTACTGTGCCTGACTGTATCCTTCGCCAGGTTCTCGGCTGGATGCCTGCACACCTAGCTGCCCGATCTATCATTGAAGTGCGACATAGCGGTGAACCATATATGAATATGGGTCATCCGAATCCTGTAGATGCGCTGGAGATGTTCCGGATGGTGAGTGAGGAGCTGGGTGTGCTATGGTGCCGTACCCCGAGTGGCTGGCTGCGCTGGAAGCATCTGTGAGGTCTGGAGAGACGGCTGGTCATATACCATCACTAGCGATGATGGAGTTTTACCGGTCGGCGTATAGGCCGCTGGGGAGCCATAATTGCGATGCAGTTGGGTTTACGTTGGGTGACTCGGCGAGGGCTCTGTGGGCCTCACCGTCAATGCGTAGCTTAGTGGGTCATGTGGTTGGTAAGAGGGATGTGGATTTGTGGATGAAGTATTGGAGGAAGGTGGGGTTGCTTGGGTGATGTTGAATCTCATTTGGGACTTGTACTGGAGCATGGACATGATACCTGTAATTGGGATATATTACACCAAGTTACGATACTTATACCATTTACGGCCAGTGGGCTTCGTATATTTTATATAATAATTCTGGCCTGTCACTGTAGGGGTGAATACGTTTTCCTATCGGAATAGGTCTCAGCCGAGGAGCCACAACATTTACAGAATACCTTTCCCCTCCCACAAGGAACTGATCTCAGCAAGGAATGAAATCAAAGGATGAAGATTCACAACGAAGAACCAGGTAGTACAAACATTTTGTCCTATACCCGGGCCTGCCTCTCTGAATTGCAACGGTTGTTGGCTCTCAATGTGGGCCTGTACTTGGCGAAGGCGATAGAGCAGCACCGGTTATTTCAAAGCCCTTGAAATTGTCTAGACTTGAACTAATCTGATGAGACAATGTGATTCCTTCTGTTGAAGTGGAATAACGACAAATTCTGGACAAATTCAAATGACAAGTAGGTCGGTATCGAGTCTGGCAATGGCGTCGGAATACTTGAATTGATACCCAAACATTTGTGAGACTTGCCGCGTTATTGCGCGGCATGTATGGGTCATTGAATCAATAGCGGCTCGTAATGCTGTACTGGATAAAGCTGCGGATAAAATAAGCAGGCGCGTGACGTGATGGTCACCGCGTGAGAAACAGCGCCTCCTCCTGCTTGTACACTAACGTCCGCCTCGTCTCCCGTCAAAATCGTTTGAAACGGTGAGGGTGGTTCCATTATCCTGCATTGTGGTTCCTTACTTCTCCTTGCTGCTCGCCTACGACGACCTTCACAGATCACCCTTCTATAATGTGAGTATAGCCCTCAGCATATCAACGCATAGCTCGCTGATGTCTTTCCGTTGCCTAGGTCTGAGCCTTACGACCCGTATTTGCCTCGCAATGGCGCTTCTTCAAACCCAGCCGGATCAAGTCAGGGGGGCGGAAATGCGAAGACTGCTGCTATCCAGGCGCAGATTGACGACACTGTTGGGATTATGCGGGAGAACATCACCAAGGTAGCTGAGCGAGGAGAACGGTTGGATTCGTTACAGGACAAGACAGGTGCGTTCACGAGTCTCCACGTCGTCCGGAGCGGCGAACTGACGGTACACATCATCCCTTTTCGCTTGTTCGTTTCAGATAATCTTGCGGTGTCGGCTCAAGGTTTCCGTCGTGGCGCTAACCGAGTCCGAAAGGTGCGTCTGTGTGTTTATTCCAGTGCTTTTCTCTGACGTTTTTATGCAGAACATGTGGTATGTCATGGTTCCGTGTCATTTGTTGTTGTAATGGTATTCACGTAACTACCCGTGCCTAGGTGGAAGGACATGAAGGTGTGTAGTTGTTGATCTTATTGCTGTGTCTGTTGGTGGCTAACGCATGAAACTGTCAGATGCGAATTATCATCGGCGTGGCCATTGCGGTGATTATTGTTATCATCGTGGTTTCCATCGTCAAAGCAACGCAAAAATGAGCTCTGCGTGGTTCATTTTCTTTCTCTGCCTTGTCTGTATCTATGCTCCATAGTGTTACTTTCCCTTCCATGTCATCAGTGGAGTAGCTGTGAATTCGAGGATATAATTCGCGACAAGGGTAGTACTTTGCTTTGGACTAATTTTTCTTTCGCTATGTACCTTCATGTCCCCGGATTGCAAACGACTTTTTGCACAATGCACATACCCTAACTTTGAGAGAAATGAATACATCAGATGGGTTTAGTGCTTACCCGCCATCATGAACGGTACACGGACTATGATATTCCCACGCCACGGTTTCCGATTCGAGAAATCATACTGTACAACTTGCTTCCAAACATTCACGTCGTCTTGCTCTGCTCTCTTATTTTTGCATAATTTCCTTTACAGCGCATCTAATTCTGGCCGCAGTCTCTCGTTTACTTCTTTCAACATTTATGCCGTCATGTCTACTGGTCACGCACACAAACATTCCGGTTCTGTATCCCAGAACCAAAAGGCACAGCTCGCCAACGCATATAACGAACTGGGGAAGGAATTAGCGTCACATAAAGTCAGAGTAGTCGGAAATTACACACTGGGAAAGGTCATCGGTGAAGGTGCGTCCGTTGTTGTTGGCTGGCGATCAGCGGTAACACTAGATGATCATCTAGGTGCATACGGAAAAGTACGTATGGGCACCCACCGCTTGACGTCGACCCGGGTCGCTATCAAGCAGATTCCAAAGTCCATGTCGGCCACCCTTACCCGCGAGATTCATCATCACCGCCAGTTACACCATCCACACGTTGCCCAGATGTACGAGGTCATCGCTACCGAGTCCTCGATATGGATCGTCACGGAGCTCTGCTCCGGAGGTGAGCTCTTTGACTATCTTGTCGAGAAGGGCCGCTTGTCCGAGGATGAAACCAAAGTCATGTTTGGCCAGCTGTGTCTCGCTGTTGCATATCTCCACGAGAAAGGTATCGTCCATCGTGATCTCAAGCTTGAGAACGTGTTGCTCGATGAGCGATGCAAGGTGAAGCTGGGAGATTTCGGGTTCACAAGGGAGTTTGAGCGGGGAACGTTGATGGAGACGTTTTGTGGGACGACCGGGTATGCCTCACCTGAGATGCTACAGGGTAAGAAGTACCAGGGTCCCGGTGAGTTGTGTTCGTATCATACCAGATGGACATACCCTCATGACTCGTCCAGAGGTGGACGTGTGGTCGCTGGGCATTATTTTGTACTGCCTGTTGACCGGAACGCTACCATTTGATGACGATGACGAGTCTGTCATGCGACAGAAGATTGTAAAGGGTGACTTCGAAGACCCAGAATGGCTTTCTTTAGGTTCGTAGTCCAATACTGACCAACTAGTCATGTCTCAAAATCTTCTCAGAATCCCGCGATCTCATCAAAAATCTTGGTCATGGATCCGGCCAAACGTCTGACCATACCCCAGATTTTGACTCACTCATGGTTTGGCACCACGATTCCAACATTCCAGCATGAATCTCCTATACACCTATCCCCCAACTCTGTACCTGCTATATTGTCAGCCTCAGGGTACGAATTCCCTTCAGAAACAAGCTCTCCAGATGTTCCGTTACAGTCTATTCCTGAATCTAATCGCTCCTCTGAAGCGTCCTCTTATTCTAATCATTCGTCGACTTTCCATTCTACCTGTGGTACGTCTCCTCCTACCACTCCAGATCGTTCTTCTGGAGATTCCTTCGAAGATTTGACGAAAGCCACGCCCGCTATTCATGCAAACCCCAGCGAGACCACGATTAGACGTCCCCTTCAACCCTCAGATCTTGACTCGATAATCACAAAGGTTGAGACGGTGGTGGAGGAGGAAGCGGACGATGTTCTTGAAGTTCCTTCGCCTCCCCAGCGTTCTCTGTCGTCGAGTTCAAAGGCGCCGCCAGTCCACTCGGTCCGAACTCCGGCCCGCACGAAGCGTCGCTCAGTCTCTTCTCAGCTTTCCGACGGCGAGTCTCCAACAGCCGAGAAAACGCCATCGCTGCCCACACCGCAAGGACAGGATATAGACTTTTCGTCTTTATTGAGTACCCCGGCTCCGATTATATTTTCGACGCGCTAGAACGGGATTTGCTAAATTCGCTGAGTATGCTAGGATTTGACCTAGGTCAGATCGTCTACTCAGTGCTCAATGATGGCATGCGATGCCGCTGGCGCTTTACGGTGGATGTTGAAAGCGACGGCAGAAAAAAGAAATTGTTCGAAGATGCCAGACGTCTTATAACCCCTGCATCGGCGATAGAGACACATATAAAGGACGCGAAAGCCAAGGCGAAGCATGGCGTCAGTATTGGGACGCAAACAGAGCCGACCATTCCTGCACCACTGACTGTTCGAACTACCCCGCAGTTCGCCATAGTGCCGCCTACGCCTACGTTCGTGCCAAGGCCTATGACACCTCCTCGTTCGACGGCGTCCCCGACGTCGCGGACCCTTTCACCTTCATCCTCGATGGTGGCGGAGTCGTCGCGGTCTCACCCGACGACACCCGCGGGAAGCATGAAGGAGCATAAGGTGCGCAAACCGAGGTCCGGCAGTGTCAGTATCATGCAGCGGGCAACAACGGCACTGGAGGCTGCGGGTTTGGTTCGTAAGAAATCATCTGAAGCGGTGAAGGAGGACAAGGAGCGGGACAGGGACCGAGACAGGGCCAAGGAGACGGAAAGGAAAAGCGGCACTTCAGATGATCCCAGATCCTCGTACGGGAGTACTTCATCAGTTTCGAAGCTTACCAAATCGCCACCTATGAAGGCCACCAAGGGCCCACCGACTACGCCTCCGCCTCACGAGCTCCACCATCAAATAGGATCGCCGTGGGTGCTGACAGACTCGCGAGACTCTTCTCCGCGTCGACCTGGTCTTATGGCACCGACTCCTGCCAACTCGCCCATGAATATATCGACTTCTTCTTCCGCCCCAAATTTAAACGCCCACTGGAAAGGCAATCATGGATCACAGCGCAACCGGGCTAATTTGCTCACTGCGTTCAGGCTGTGGTTCCATGAAGATCGGAAGGGAAAGCGGAAGGAGAATAATGGAAATGTTTCTCCTGCGAAGGGTCCTTCTGGTCTCGGTCGAGGACGTCCTGTGATGTCAACATCGCAGTCATTTTCTGCTGGATCTATCAAGAGACGGACCAGCGGAAGTGCAGGTGGAGGTAAATTCGCTCGGGGAGGCCGGCACCGAGCTCAACGTGGCTCGATCTCATCTCGTCGTTCAAGTAGTGTTAATTCCCGAAGGTCATCTGTGAACTCTGTACAGATGATTGTACTAGATTCCCCCCACGTGCCCGGGATGCGATCTTTTGGTAGCCACACACCCCAACTCGGAACGCGGAGAGTATTCATCACGACCATCCTCGATTCGGAGTGTCTCAAAAAGGCATCGCAAGTCACCTTCAGCGAGCTCAGCTGGTTCGACTCACTTTAGGACGGCTTCTCCGATACAGAAGTACCATCGACGCGGCGGTTCAGGCTCCTCTACGCGGGTCGTACGCCAGGTACAAACCAGACCTGCCCACGTTCGATCAAATTCCACAACATCTTCTCTCCATTCTCCATGTTCCTCTCGGCCCGCATCATTCCATGAATTCTCTGATAACGAAGGTTTCAGAGCAGGCTCACCATTTCGACCGCATTCACAACGAAATACGGATGAAACGCCGCGCAGAAGTGGTTATAGTTCTGGTAGCACTACCTATTTCCAGAAACGTCATGGCTTGTTTTCCAATCCCGTTATCTATGGCAACTTCGTCGGACGATCAAGTTGGAAGAAGTCGTGGGGTCTAGAACCCCCAGGCTGGCAGACCCGAACAGCTCATCTACCTGTCGAGGTCCTTTCGATCTCGCCGGCGGCAGAGGGGACGTCGATCCGGGATGTATTCTCCGGGCGTCAGTCGCTCAATTTGGGGGATGAGAGTGATTGGGTGGATGAGGACGATGATATTCCGTACGCGGGGGGTTTGGGACAGATACCCACGTCGTCGTCATCGTCTTCTGTGCCGACTCATCGTATAGAATCGCCTGTGACTTTGTCGCCCGCGCCGAGGGGACATAGGAATAAGA
The DNA here is from genome assembly GCA_030435615.1 of Armillaria luteobubalina. NCBI lineage: Eukaryota > Fungi > Basidiomycota > Agaricomycetes > Agaricales > Physalacriaceae > Armillaria > Armillaria luteobubalina. The sequence continues at coordinate 31,524 of JAUEPU010000298.1, read as the reverse complement.
GGGCAGTGAAAGGGTCGAATGCGCCGTCTGCATCGGGGGCAGCGCGCCAGAAGGTGTCGGAGAGACCGTCACCTGTGTCGGTGGCGGATCCTGCGCCAGAGGCCCGTGGCGGAAGGCGGCAGTTACCTACTGGAAGAGCAGGGTCTGCGTTCCGACAGGCCATTCAAGAGGAAGACGAAGAAGAAGAAGAGGAATGATTGTTCACGCATTTCTTTTGATAGACTGGTTTCATCTCTATTTATCCCTCCTGCCTTGTTTTATATGGATACATCGGTTCTATCATTCTATCACGTTAAGCTGTCGATACCCCATTTTTACGTTTTATCATGGATGTTCATTCAGTCCGTTGTTTTATTACAGTTTCTACATTTATATCTTTCCTTTGTGTTGTCCTGTCTTAGCTGGTAACTTATGGGCATATCGTAGAGGTGTTCTCTGGGCATTGCGCCAGGGAACACGGACATCATGACGATGTAGAAATGTTCTGGAACTTCAAGATAGGGTCGGTGCATGATACGGTAAAGTGTACTGTTTAATTCCTTGTCATGGTTATCCTGTGCTACCGGTTCAGCAGACGGACGGCCAGGCTTCCTATTGTCTTACCGTCCACATTCACCCTGTTTCGATGCTGTAACGGAGGTGAGGACAGGTGGTAGATACCAATGGACGTTTGTACGGTGCTTCCTTGTCTTCTGTTCTCTTTAACTTGTGCAACGCTGATTTATACTCTCCGTGATTGTTTTGATCCTATTATGAGATTTATATCTTCTCGTGGCATTGACAACCAGTCGCTTTTTGACTCTCAGATGTGTACCTATTTCTGTGTTTTTTCTTATTCTCGCGAAGATTTACGGTATCAAAGCTGGCGTATGTCGTGGTTAGTTTCTATGTCGCGTTTGCCACGGATGCAAACCAATTTTCTACTCACTTGGCTGGAAAACAGTTCCGCGATTCTAATGGCAACTCAAGCACAATATTTGAACTTTGAAGTGCCTGCCTCTGCACTAAACATCTGCTGCAATGGACGAAATTCAGTCCTCTCTCTCGATAGTCGGAGAAGAAAACGCATCTTATTCTATATGCCTGTTCGGCATTGCGTTTGGCCTTGTCTAGCCTTCTACCTAACGATTGAATTAGGGCCATGGGTAATTGAATCACGTCGATACTTTGTCAGACAGCATTGGTAGGCAACGACGCAGAGGAACTCGTAGCCAAAGCTTTTAGAGACAGCATCTCATCATCAGTAAATCCAGGAGAAATTCTGTGATTTTTACATGTAAAGTACTCGAGCGGAGAGGCTCAACGTGAATATGCCGGGTTCAGTCTACTCTACAAAGTCCGTCTTTGTCCCACTTGTCACTACGAACTCCTGCTGCCACGATAAACAGGTCCTTTGGATCGTACTCCCTTTTAATATCTTCGAGGCGTGGATAATTAGGTCCGAAGAACGTGGTTTTGAAGTCCTCTTCCAAAGAATCAGCTTCATTAGAGTATGCGGCGCCAGGTGATCCGGTGATTTGTTCAAGGATAGGCAGCTGGGAGTCCTTGAATGTATTCTGAATGGAGGAAATGTTTGATAGCGATGTGGAGTCTTCCCAAGTGTTGGCGAGGATAATCTGGAAAAAAAGTCATATTGGTTTGAAGGACAGAGAAATGTTCGTACATGTGTCTTCGCTGTTCGCCATGCGGGATGAACAGCAGAGTCAATGAATACGTTTTCCGATACCTTGCCTGTGATTATCGTCAAGTGAATACAAATAACTTCCTGTCCAGTTATATGGTTCCTACCTCCCCCAACTAAGACACCAAGGACGCTATGTTCATTAACTTATTAGAGTCGAATTATCAACAGACATTGAAAAGACAACTCACGCAGAAGCCCCAGCATCCAAAAGCTGAGTATACACATGGCCGAAAGCGTCAGGATCATTGCGATACGCACTTGCTGGGATAAGTCTTGAACCTATCACACACCGTTCGAGCCAACTACATCGTCGACTACTGTTATCGCATCATTTATATTAATTTCGTTGAATTGCTGTTCGACGACCTGTCCAAACACCTCCGCATCATCTAAGAATGGCTTCAGAGCAGCAGCAGCAGTATCCGAAGATATTCTGGGAAAATATGAAAGCAAAGAAAGTGTGTGTGCATCCGCTGAGAAAAATTGGCCCATGTGTAGATCATCCCAATCAAAGATATGCTTGGCATGCGTCGTAATAATTGATCCCATCGCTACAGTGTCGTTAGCGACTATCAATACTTGCGAGATTGTGGCGTTGAACGTGGGGAATGTACGGAATGTGGCTGACACAAGAACACCCCATGATCCTGCACCACCTCCTCGTAATGCCCAGAACACTGGTAGGACATAAGAAAGCCGGTAAGGCTAGAAGAAAACCGGTGCACTGACAATCGCTGTTTTCTTTTTCGTTTACCTTCAGATATGTTGAGTTAGCAGTCACGACTTCGAACTCTGTCATTCTTGTTAGTAAGAGATTCACAGTGAAGGGTTAGGGCTTACCGAGAATATTATCTGCAGCTAGGCCCAACAGGGGTGAGAGCATTGAATAGCCGCCTCCCTGAATGTAGCCGCCAGCAGCAACGACAGTCGCTGCAACACCGCCGACGAGAATCTTGCCTTGCTCCTTGGCGGCCTGGTACAGAGTGTTCAAGGGAACTCCACTACCAACAGTGACAGCTGAACCTTCGTTACGCCCGCTGACAGTAAAGTTCTTAGCAAAGCTAATATTTTTAAACTTGTGCGTAGAGATAAGAAGCGAGCTTCGCGCAGTTGAGCGGCCCAGAAGGTCGTGACCGGATGCCTTAACCGCCAATCGAAGGTTGTGAGTCCTTGAGAACGCGACGCCAATCTTTGTTGATTTCAGTTCCTATGAAGTTGCTCAACGATAAACTTGGTGATTTGATCACCTGCACGTCTTCGACAGACTCCGCTAAAACAGCATACAAGGGTACGTCGCCCTGACCACAATTCGTCGAATTCCTTAGGCATATGGACGGAGGAATAGATTCGTAATCCTGAAAAAAGACGAGATCAGTATCACAGTGTTTGGACACAAGGGAAAGAGTTCACTTGTTCCCAATTGACCTGCCAAAGAGTCAGGATGCTTAGTGTGGCAGTTCGACGCTAGATATTTATCGCACCGAATCCATGGCTCCAGGTATATTGGCGCGAAAAGACGCACTGGTCCATTCCGCGTCAGTGCAGCCTCCATGCATATCGCAAAATCGAGCTGATGGGACCGCTTTGACGAGCCTGCCAGAGATAGAAGAATTCAGACTACTCCATTCTTCAACCGATGGAAAGTTTGGTTCTCCAGGAACCGTTCGACAGAAGTGGGCGCCTGTGAACGACACGCAGAGGAAGAGTACGATCCCGACTTGTTCAGATATGAAGGTGAGTCGCGCCATAATGAGGAACCCTGAAGAGTGGTTTATCTTTTTATACCCAGAGTAAGGTAGCCTAAGGCGTACATAGGGAAGTGCCTTGAAGAGCCTCGAGCTAGTATAGTTACACCAAAGCTGGAAACTTGTCTCCCTTCAATACAGCTGCAATGATCCACAAATTTGATCAGCAGCTCAGTTTCGGTAAAAAGAAAATGACCGGCGAGTGTTCGACTGAATAGACTACAATGTGAATTACGGAAAAATCTGTCCCTTAAGGGCACAAGTCGCATGTTTGCTCACACATGCACTCCTAGGAGAAACAGATACGTGACCAGTCAGTTCCATAATCCACAGGGCCGGTCGCCCATTTGCCATCCCAAGTTTAGTATTAAAAAACGCACTGCGAATTTCGATGACGATCGCGGCGTGGCAGAAGCACACGCGCGGACAAGTGCCATGACGCGATGTTCGACGCGACTTCGCAATTGGAAATTCATTTGTTGACCATTTACCTCTTTACGACATTCTACGACCAGTATGGCGCTTCCTCTCCTTACATCTTTGCTGAGCTCTCCATTCCCACCTGCAAGCCCAAACCCAACTACTACCAACGCTTCATGCTCAGCTTGGCCTTCTTCCGACAGCCCTAGAAGAGGAGCTTCTCGCGATACAAGAAAATCTGATGAAAGCCGTCGAAAGTCAGATCGAATCTCGTCGGAAAGAGGTCGAAATGTGGACAGAGAAGTGTGAGGCAGTCGAGGACAATTGTTCTTGCTATACAAAGGCACTGGGGGGAAATATCAAGACGATGGGCAGTAGTATCGGGGAGCTGAGGACAGAGAAAGCTCTTCCAAGACGATATGACATGCTCTCTGGGCACCAGGGGAAGCTACGGCAGGTGTGTGACTCTGCTATGACTACAAATGCCCTGCGTTCATCTTGACCGTAGCTGTATCATACGAAACTCGAGCAGTTAACGACACTTACCAACCGCATCAATGTCTTGGCTCGTACGCTGGGTCACGACTTCTTCGCATATGATATAATAGAAACCACTGGGATTTCCTGGTCGGACGACGCAGATCTTACGATGAACTGCGATGTGACGCCGGAACGGTTTTCCAAGGGAGAAAGAACTCGTGCGCGGAAAATCACAAGTTGTAAATTTATAGATAATTTCATTTTTGTATAGTCCTCACGATTTCTCTCGTTGAAGCGTGTGTCCCACCAATCTGCTACGTTTGTCCAGATCTACTAGTTGTACGCTGAATTTGGGATGCCACCGACAAAGTTGAATGCCCCACGATCAATATTCTCGAAATCTTCTCCTATGCCGCCTCTCCTCCTCTCACGCAGAACTGCCTCGTCAGGAAGTATTTGCATAGATTCGTTCGCTGTGTCGACGGCTGCGCCTGCTTCGTGAAATCAATTTCTCATTCACCATCATGAAGAAATGCCGGACGCAGATTATCACCGTATTTTCGCTCATTTCGTGGCCAATGTCAAAGAGACTGAAAACAAGGGACTATCAGAAAGCCAGGGAGTGCAAATAGGACTGGAGAAGGTTGATCCTACGCCTGGTCTACTGAAATGGGTAAAGAACCTTCGAGCGTGCTTGCAGGGAACCAAACGTCGACGAGAGGGCTCATATACAGGCCATGTTTGATGAACTTGAAGGTCTCTGGAACCGACTCGGTGTCTCCGATGCGGATATGGACGCGTTTGTAGAGGCGCACCGCGGAAGCACAGAGGAAACCATCAGGGAATATGAAGAAGAGCTGGAGAGGATGCTGGAAATAAAGAGAGAACAGATGGGGTCCTTCGTAGCAAGTGCAAGAGAAGAGATCACGAAACTTTGGGATGATCTGTTAGTTGGTGAAGAAGAACGAGCGGACTTTGCTCCATTCGCAGATGGTGAATATCTCCGTTGTCTTTCGTTGTCTTTCGATACATGTTTACTGACTCGTGTTACAGACGAATGCACTGAAGAGCTCCTGATGATTCATGAAGAAGAAATCAAATGACTGAAGGAGGAGAAACGAATGAAGGCGCCTCTTTTGGCCAGCATCAAGAAGTATTTCGAGATATGCGAGGAAGAAAAGGAACTGGCAGCGGCGGCGTCTGATCAGTCACGTCTATTTGGACGAGGGGCGCGCGATCCAGGTCGGCTCCTCCGAGAAGAGAAGATGAGAAAGAGAGTATCCAAGGAGAAACCTAGGGTACGTTCTTCTCCAAGTCCTTGACGTTATGTGCTTTGTCAATGTTTATCTCCCTATCAGCTCGAACGAGACCTTGTCGGCTCGATACCTACCTGGGAACAGGAAGCTGGTCGTCCGTTCCTGGTGTATGGTGAATCAATCTTACAAGTTCTGATGGCCACTGTCAGCAGCGCCGAGCAGGAGAACAAACGGAAGCCTGCCCGAGCTGGGTCTGTTCCTCCACGAGCTACAACGCCTGTGAATCATGCCTATGCGCCGGCGAAGAGTGGTGTTGTAACTCCAGCAGTGCGGCCGGCAGGAACCAGCGCCCAGTCTGTGCCTAATAAACGAATGAAGCTCAGCGAGTCTACGGGACCACAGCGAGCACCTTTCGGCGTATCTCGGGCAGGGAACGGTGCAGGAAGACCAGCGTCACCCTCGAAGATACCTGGATCCAAATACCAGACACCAACATCGCTGCCCCGACCGATAGCGATGCCTGTGCCGAAGCCTGGTACGCAGCATCATGCCCTCGGACATGGGCGCGTCCCAAGTAGTGGAGTACTGTATGGTGGTGCCGGTGGCTATGGTCCTGCTGGCATACGGAGTGCGAGTGCAGTTTCGTCGTATAATGCGACGAGACTCGTCAGCAGCGGTACTGCTGGACTAGCGAAGAAGGCGTCGAGGGCGAGACGGGAGAGCTTTAAGCCGCGACCGAGCGCGGATACAACTGACATTGGCCATGGTCCAACGCGGTGGACTGGGCTCGCATCCAGTGTCAAGGAGGAAGATGAGTATGAGTAATGGTTTCTTTATATTGTACGCTCATCAGGATATTTTTCCTTTATTTTCCGGTGACTTATTCCATATGTTTCAACACTTCATCAGTTTGTGTTAATGATCTATGTTGTATTATATGCATGCCAGTAACAGGAGTACTTGATCGCTTACTTTGCCTCCGAAGCATGTCTCTCGCGATCCCTCCTCACCCTTGGGGCAATTCGAACGAGTCGGCAGTGCAATGAGTGCGCAAAGGGTATCTCAGCAATCATTGAAGGTGGGGAGGCGCAGCGCAATGATGTCGAGCAACTTGAGGATACTTCTGATTTTAGCTTTCTACCCCGGGGCCCACCCCTGCAGGGACCACAGAGTTCAATATCAATAACCAGAGGAATTTTGATTTCCGGCCCGACCGACGCATTATTTTTGTTTCCTACCATGAAGACAGGCAATGACTCGTGGTTCCAAAAATCTGAGCTTAAACATAGGTCCTTTTTTGCACATGGTTCATCGGTCGTAACATGCCTGATATTTTCCCATGGTCGTATCATCTCTGCCTCGGACGACCATTCTATTCATATATATTGCCCTACGACCGGCGATCTTCTTCGATCCCTTGACGGGCACCAAGGAGGCGTCTGGGCGTTGGCCGCAACTAAGGACACCCTCGTCAGCGCTTCGACGGATCGAACGCTGAGGGTCTGGAACCTGACTACTGGTCGCTGTACGCACGTTTTTGGCGGCCATACCAGCACTGTACGATGCCTCACCATCGTAAAACCAGAGTGGGTAGACGTGGACCAAGAGTCCGGAGCTGCAGCAAGGGAGAAGTGGCCCAAACGATCGGTCGTTGTCACTGGAAGTAGAGATCATTCTTTGAGGGTTTGGACACTTCCGAAACCAGGTGAAGCAGAATACCACTGCTATGGTTCAAAAGACACCGACCTGGATTCTGAGAATGTTTGTGTAGGTCCCTTAGATTGCATAGCATTCTATGTTGTCCTAATTTCACCATTAGGACACCGAAGAGAATCCATATCATAGGATACATCTCGAAGGTCACGATCAGCCCATACGAGCATTAGCAGCCAGAGGACGTACCCTAGTTTCGGGAAGCTATGACCATAATGTTCGTGTTTGGGATATAATTACTGGACAGTGTAAATTCGTCCTGACAGGACACACTCAGAAAGGTTCATTCATCTGTCCTGCTTGCATCATCCATTGTACTCATCACGATTTGCAGTGTACTGCACTGCCCTAGACCCAAAGCGGAACCAAGCGTATTCAGGGTCTATGGACGGAACAGTTCGCGTGTGGAATCTACAGACCGGACAATGCCAACATACCTTGATAGGACATACTTCGCTTGTCGGTCTGTTGGGACTGTCGCCTTCTTATCTGGTATCTGCAGCTGCCGACGCGACGCTGCGTGTTTGGGACCCGGACACCGGCGCGTTGAAGCATGCTCTTGCCGCTCATACTGGAGCTATCACCTGCTTCCAGCACGATGAGTTTAAAGTCCTCAGCGGATCCGATGGAGCACTGAAGCTGTGGAATATTCACGACGGTACGGTCGTCAAAGACTTGTTAACGGGTATCACGGGTGTATGGCAAGTGGTTTTCGAAGGCCGATGGTGTGTTAGTGCAAGCAGCAAGAACGACACTACGGTGCTCGATGTTTGGGACTTTGGGGACCCCGATGATGAGGGGATGGAGGGATCTCCTAAGGGGAGTTTTGATGATGAGTTTACTGATGACGAAGACGAACATGAAGAAGTGGGGTTCGTGTCACCGTAGGACCTAGGCGCGAGAACCACTGCATGCAGTCTCTTGCTTCGTTCACTATGGTAAGTATGTAATAAGGTTCATCGAGATGGACAGCTTTAAGAAAATATGCTTCTAACTGTAAATAATGATGACTTTCTAATTGTCCGGACATGATTTCGGTCTACCTGCTAACGGTAGGCGTTCGATGACAGTAGGACGCTTTCGTTTTCCAAAACGAGGTGGTTTTTCAACTCGTCTCATAGGGTCTCATACTAGGAAGAGGTTCGACAAGGCTTTGGCAACTATCGATGGATGTTTGCAGAGGGCTTCCTAACGACCTTACGCTCTACAATAGGCCTTGAAATTCTCGGGCAATTGCTGATGTGTAAGTCCGTGATTGTTGTATCAAAGATGACAATGCTCTTCTTTCAGACTCGGTCAGGGAAACAGTCAACTTGAACGACACATCCTCTATGCCGATAGATGCTACGGCACTCGGAACGGATGCCGCAGTGACACGCCAGCACGGCAGTGTATATGGCTTACAAAGGGTAGGAGAATTATGCTACTTATAGCGCTAAGAACTTTAAGACATGGGTCCCGAGAACTGGTTCGTCACAACCGTGACACTGCTCACAGATGCCGTTCGATTTCACAGAACTTGCAAAACGACAGGCCGTGCCGCTACCTGCCCTCGAGAGGACCGATCTATCAGGCATCACGGCTGTGGTTACTGGTGCGAATACAGGTATAAATGCTATCTTACCACGGCCGATGGAAATGCGACTCACTTCCGTTTGAAGGAATCGGATACGAGGTCGCCAAGTACCTTGCTGAGAGTGGAGCGTCCAAAGTCATATTGGCATGTCGAAATGAAGAGAAAGGCAGGGCTGCTGCGTCGAGGCTTGGCAACGTCGTCGAGTATCGGCATCTGGATTTAGCTTCGTTCTCCTCGGTACATGAATTCGTACAAGCGTTCAAAGCGAGTGGGATGCCTTTGCACATTCTTGTGAATAATGCCGGGATGCATAGCGTGGGAAAGCAGACAACTGAAGATGGGCTGGACCTACTGTAAAGCACCTTCATCAACTATAATGTGGCGCTACTAACATGCTTGTAGGATGCAGGTTAATCATATCAGTCCTTTCCTGCTCACCCTTCTCCTCCTCCCCATCATAGAAGCATCCCCTCCAAGCCGTATAATCTGGGTCACAAGCGGCGGAGCCGCCTTTCCTGAGTTTCCTCAGTCTAGTGAGGCTTATCCGGTTGGCGCTCTCTGTGCCCTGCAGTTCAAACCCGAAGAAGAGCACATCTTGTACTTTACCTCAAAATTGCTCAACGTAATGTGCTGTGCAGAGCTAGCGCGCCGCACACAGGTGAAGGTAGCGGCAGCACATCCTGGGTTGGTCGCGACTGAGCTGGGGAAGAAGGATACACGAGGAGAGAATTTCCAGCCGGTCGATTTGGAGGCGAGATGGGGGATCAAGCCGCGAAGTCCAGCAGATGGGGCTAAAACCGTGCTCATCCCCGCAACGTATGATGCGTTACTTGTATGGGACCAGGACGGAGGAATGCCCATTTTTGATCATATGGAGCGCGCTGAATATCCAGCAAAGGCAACAGATGAACCTTTGAGGCGCAAAGTGTGGGAAGATACTGTGAGATTGATGGGTCTCGGCGCTGGGCAACTTGAAGGGAGATTTCTCTAAAAATGGATGTTTCAGTTCGACGTACTGCTGTAGGCCAGGAGAGTGCCATTGTATTTGTAACCGGAGCACGAACCATCAGGTTTTGGTGTTTCGTCATCGGAATGATTTCAGAATCAGGTCGTATGCTAAGGAGCAGTCTCAAAAATACTGCATGGAGACGGGGTCGCACCATACCGGGCCGGACTCTGAGAAGTGATACATGGGACTGCCAAAGCACAGAGCTCCCAGGGCATAGATTGCGGAGAGGATATCAGGATGCCTGACGCGGACATCGCGGAGGAAAGCAGCGGTTAATAATAAATATTAACAAGTTGGTTCCCGAGTCCCGACTAAAGTACACACGTGGTACTCACATGACCTTATCACAGCTACCCATCACGTCTTTCGTCAAATTTCCAAGTTCCTTACTCGTAACTAGGGGTCGTTACACAAAAAGTCCTACTCTAGATCTAGCAGCCATGGGGACCTCAGCGAACAGGAGTCGGAGCAATAGTAACATCATGGCCGCCTTCCCCTCCAGAGCTTGTTGAAATGATTTTTTACGGAATATGGCACTCTGAAATGTCCTCTGCTGTCTGACAGTCCTTCGTGACGACATGCCCCCGGATTAACCGAACATGGAAAGCCGTCTACGCCTCTATCAACTCCCAGCTTTACCTATGTATACTACGTATGCGACTTACCCGGACGCCAGAAATCCATTATCTACCACGATCTTATCCCTCGACTTACCCGTACCATCGCCTACTTCGTCTATCTCGATTGAACATACGCATATCTATCACAGACCCAAGCTCTCTCAAGAGTGTGCGATTACTCTTGGCCTTTCATCCTAATTGAATGGCATAATCCGCCCTCTGAGGATCTTTCAAGTTGGGTGCTACGATTCGTATCATTAGAAGATGTTTCGTGGTGCCTTGTATTCCACCAAACCATGTTTAAATCGAGTTCCAAGGTGATATGGGGCTATCACTCAGTCCTTGTGGATGGCTTCGGTGCGAGAGTGATTATCACTTCCATTAGATTCGCTTGATGTCCATTCTTCCAGGATTGAGGTCATTTGCCCCCCCCCCTCAACTGGTCATAAGCAATTGCAGCGGTCTTTATCTGTATCATCTTCTGAATACTACCATCCAGCACCTCTGGGCTTTCGATACTCTTACAGTCTTACAGTCTGGGTCTGGGCAACAGAATCATTTGTCCTTGCACAGTCCGATATTTCAACATCAAACTTTATCAGGAGTGTCCTTTGGAATGTTTACGAGTTTACAACGGTGTAAAGCTAGGAATTCCGTTATCGAAGAAGCGGGATGAGCTTAGCATTATGGTGACAGCGTCTGTCAAATCTAATCACAAGAATTGGTCTAAACATTTGCTGGTCGAGTTAGAATCACTTACACTATCAACCTCGCCAAAATCGGGGAGAAGGAAGTATCTAAGCCACGACTAGGGGGATGAAGGGGGAAGTCCGTTAGCAAGCCGGAGTCAAGGTAAAGCATTTCTTGACCCATATTTATTTTGACCTGCAATTGAAGTGAAGATGAAGAACATACGTACACCTGCCAACTGTCCCTAAGAAGATGACAAGTACAAAGTTGCATGCGTCGCCGCGGCGGTCCAATATTTTACTACCTGTGTGAGACATCGTCTCCGATTTACTTAAACTTGTCCGCAACCTTTCATCATGGCCACCTTCCCTCCAGAGCTTGTGGAAATAATCGTTTGGGAAACATGGCATTCTGAAATGCCCTCTGTTGTCCGACAGTCCTTCATGACAACTTGTCCCCGGATTAACCGAACATGGAAGGCTGTCTTCGCCCCTATCGCTTCGCAGGACATCTACATCCCCAGCCTCGCCTATATATACTACCTGTGCGACATAGCCGGGCGCCAGAAGTCCATCATATATTATGATCTCATCCCCCGACTTACCCGTACCATCACCTGCTTTGTCGATCTCCGAGAAAAAGGAAGGGAGAGAGTAGCAAAGGAAGTTTATATCCTCCTCATGGCGCTACCTAACGACATTGGCCTCAGAGCTCTTTTCCCACAAGTTCCTCATATATCTTTTGAGCTCAGGTGCATCGGTGGTGCCAATTATTCAGACAGTGAAGTATACGGTCTTCCCGTTCACATTCGCTATGACAGGTTCCTGTCTGAATGTCAGACTGACAAAGGCGAAGATGGATATCTTCGACTAGACATACATGTATCCATTAAGATGCACTCGCCTCGCTTAAGCGTGTCATCTTACACCTTGACCGACTTGCGCAACATTGGTTTGGGTATTACGAGGTTGTTTCGACGATCCAATGCATGTAGGGAGCATGAGACACTATATCGCGGTGTCTTGTATTGCTCTGTAACATCTTACGTGCGTGAGTACGAGGGGGATATGAAGGGTATCAATCGGTGTTTGTGGATGGCCTCCAAACAGTATCAGACTCGTACATGGATGCCATTCCTAGAACTGAGGCTGCTAGCTGCTCCCCGCCATTACTGGGAATATAAGCGGTTGCAGTGGTATTTACCCGCTTTCACTTTCCGGTACAACAGTAATTTATCGTATCAAACCAGGTTGGGGTGGCCCCTCATTAATATGTAATTTGGACGAGAGCAGGAATGCAATGGCGCCTTTTGCTTCGGCGCCTTTCGGCCGAATCGACATTCGTTTTAAGAATCCGGATTTTTGCGGGCATTCACTCTTCCTTCACAACTTCCATCATCCCACATTCGCTTGTATGCATTAAACCTCACGCTCGTTACCATGTCCACCTCTACGCACACTGATTTTGTATCTGCTCATGCCATGCTGCTCAAGCTTGCATTTGGCTGCCTGGTTGGGCCTCTTCTAGTCCTTCTATCACTCGCATTATGGTGCATGACCCGAACATCTGTTTCTCGACGACGTACCGTCTCTGACATTGAGGTGTGTTGTGGGCTCTTTCTCGCCTTCACTGATTGTACAGAGAGATGTAGATCAATGTCAAAGAATCTACTTCTTGCGCATCCGACATCTTTCCAGCCCCCCTTGACTCTTTGAAATCTTATCCTTCATTGTATTTCGGTTCTAGTGTCGCCGTTTCGAATCCGAACTCTCTGCCTCCTCCTCTGTCCTTATGGCAAGCTGCGGACCAAATCGTCTGTCCTTTCCCGCGACCGCGTTCAAACTTCTCTTCCTCCCAAGCAGGCACTTCAGAGTCATTCAGCTTAACAGACAATCTTGCTCGACCGCTGCCCGCGCCTCCGCTCTATGTCGATGTCATTGTTCCATACAACCAACAGGTCGCTCTTTGTGGAGGTTCGAACTCTATGGCGTATGGATATCGCAAACCAGATTGTGTAGATTATGCCCGCCCTCGAGCACGGCGGAACACACGGCCTGCAATCAATATTCCGCCGCTTGTCGTTGTGAAGAAAGGCTCAATCACAGCTCTTAACACGGCTTTTGATCCGCGTCGCACCAGCAAGCTTGATGGGATCCCCGCGGTATCATCGCCGCCATCGGTCAAGCGAAAGGAAACGACCACATATACAAGCGCTCTTGGCTCAGAAATCCCCGAGCGCATTCTTCCCTTCGTTGACAAGGATCTTCCTCCGACTCCGCTGCTTCTTGTGGATAAAGCGCCTGTTTCGCCTTCTGTCACCTTTGCAGATTCGTCGGCTCTTTCTCCTGATATGCGAAAACAAGAGGCTACGTGCTGTCCTCTCTCTAGAACACCGAAAATCCGATCTGTAGTTCCTTTTGTCGATGAGGAGAATCTTCTATCGCGTCTATTACCTCCTGTTGGCGCAAATGCTCCTGGGATGAGACATCTAAGTATGGAGATCGTCAAACCATTATCATGGACTGCAGGAAAGGAGAATACCCCTCCTCTGGTCATCGTAAAGTCGAAACGGATGTCCACGCCTCCTCTTTCTGTGATCAAGAAGAAGAAGAAGAAGGATTCGGTGAGCAAGACGTTGGCCTTGTGCGATGTTACCAACACAAAGAAGAGCTGGGAGGTGTTTAGGGCTCGTGGTGCTATACGGAAGGAACTTGGTCTCCCTTGTCTTGTCAGGAATGACGGCGAAGAAATTCTGGGCACAATTTTGGAATAGTTTTCCCAGGTCAGGGTTTTCTGTATAGGGTTGGCGTTAACCTGTTTCTTTCACGTCGATGTATTCTGCTGGTGGCTGCACGCCTGTACTCGGATTGTACAGCCTTTAGCTGTCAAAGTGTACTTGTAGCTGACTTTTGGCTAAAATGGGTAGTATGGCCGGCGTCTCGGTCTAGACTGTTTACGGCGTCTGTTGTCCTTTCGTCGAGCAGTCGAGCTATAGTAACTTTGTGGATGCCACCGTGACTCGTCTCACCGAATGTGTCTATAGGAAGCAGTTTAAGTGGCGCTGTTGTTTAGTAAGAGGATGGTAACGATACTCTTCTTAACAACCTGGATAGAATGTCTGAGCTGGGATATCTAAATGGCTGTTAGTTCAACAGGATTGTCTATTTGTTTTCTGAAAGACAACATAGTAAATACCTGGTCTTCTTTCCGCCTCTGTACGTTAGTTCTATGTTCACTCCGTAGAACATCATTCCTCTGAGATTTTGAGGTGACGTTGGTGCTTAAAATTCGGTATAAAATCCATGCTTGAAATCGGGATACTTTCCGGTACATGGATCCTGTGAATTGTGGTGGTCCTCCGTAAACCGCTCACTGCGCCTCAGGACATCATACTAAAAGTGTGAAAATATTGATGTAACATCTACAGATATATAAAAACAATGCTAGGCAAAAATATAAGGAACTGCCGAGAGAAAAAGTCATTTTGATATCATTTTGGTGCACACCGGAACACTCATGATAACTGCAAACGTGCGACACATTTTACCAGCGCACCATTTGAGATGGACGAAAAAAAGTTCGAAAAACAACGATTTGAGTTCGATAGCTTATACTATTGTCTGTAGATAACTGAGGTATGAGCAAAGTCTTCAGCTCAAATACGTATGCTACCTAATCACGGTCATCCAGAATTAATTATTTAACGACACATTTGTACGTTGGGGCGCACGTGTCAGTGACGTAACCAATATACCCCCCTCATTCCTACCGCATCCTCGACACTCATGTATCGATGAGTAGCCGTCGTTCTTCCCACTCCACTCGAACGCGTACCTCGTCCACTGCACGACCACCGTCCTGGAGAACTCTCTCTTTAAGCAAAGGAACAGCAGCAGCTAGAGTCAGCCTGGTGCACGCCGAGCCGGAACGGGGCCTCGGAGCCTTTGGTTCAGCTATTGACGGGCTCCCATCTTCTTCCAAGAGAAACGGAAGATTATCTAGAGATATTGGAGCTGGTGTGGCAGGCCCCAGCGGACTTAGCTACGAACAGAAGAACTCGCCGAGTTCGCCACAGGAGAGCGGTACAGAGGAGATGAAAGGTGTGTTTTCATGCAGGGGAACCAATTGTTTTCAGATATTAAGTCATTTGGTAGCGACATTGCCTACAAACCCTCCTACACTAACATCAAGCACGAATGAAACAGCCGCGCCTCCAGTGGTGGCAGTGAACGACCAAGCGCCGCCTCCGGGTATGTGCTTGTATGCTGTTGTGCTAAAACGTGGCTAATGCTTTGTACCTTTGTGTTTACCAGATGTGACGGTAGAAACAGACACCTCAACATCGACGCCGAGCACAAATCCAGATGCTCAACCAGAAAACATGCTGGAACCACATGCCGGGGACGACGATACACCCCCTGAGGCAATTACCGTTCCGGCACCTGCACAGTCCGTCGGCACCATCCCATTTCCTACTATACCTTCCTCCCCGCCCCGAACTTCTTGGTTCGGTTCCTTAGGACGTTCCCGGGGACGAGAGAAAGCGAAGGAGAGTCGAGTTTTCGTGGAGAGCAACCTACGGGAGGCGAGCTCGGGAATCGATGAGGATTCTGTTATGCGTGATTCTAGCCATGAACAGCAGGATTGTGATGCGAAGGATGTACCGGAGCCTCCGAAGATCGAAGAAGATAAGCCTCAGCCGCTGACCGTACCAGAAGTGGAACCATCAGCGGTCCCGACACCTTCTCCGCCCCAGCTAACGCCCTCACAGCCGGTTGATGCAGCCACTGCTTCGCGTCGATCATGGTTTGGCGCGTCAGTATCGGCTTCGCCTCCATCTGCACGTTCGATTCCATCATCAATCGACGAGGACGTTCCCGCATTGTCGACTTCGCCTCTACGCAGCCCTGAAAGTCCCCCCAAGAGGCCTAGAGTGGAAAGCGTTAGCGATGGTAAATGCGCCAGACTTGATTCACTAAATCCCTCAAGTAGCAGATTTACCATCAGTATTCCTCTCCTGGGAAGACCGAAAGTTCCTTTAGAGGAGGCAATAGCTAGCGCTCCCGCAGTTATGGATCACCAGGCTCAAGCCGGCGAGCCAGATGAAACTGACACCGATAGTACGATCACTGCTGACACCGACATCACGATGACTACGGCTACACCGGCAACTACGATAGCTACAGTTGAAGAGTCGCCGGAGAAAAACACCCGTGGTTGAAATAGTCAAGGAGGAGGTTATGGTTAGGGCTAACGGAAGGGAAGAAGTAGAGAACCGAACGTCATGGTGGGATTATGTTGGATGGAGCGGGAGTGTACGTTCAACAGCAGCTGCACCTGCGCAGACAGAAGAACTGTCGTCGACTATAGATGCTCCCGCGGAGGAGCCTCCCCCAGTGCCTGTGGTTGATGATCCACCTGCTGTTGAAGCATCACAAGACGCGACGGCGACAGAAGAACCTGCGATGGAAGAATCTCATAAGCCCAAGGCCTCTTCGTCCTCTATCTTCTCGTCGGACACTCGGGCGTCTTGGTATACTCCATGGGCATGGTATTACTACTCTACTACATCCGAATCTGCGCCTACGGGAATGACACCCAGTGAAATGGTCAAGGAGGAGGCGCTGGCAAGAGATAGCGCAGAGTCTAACGAGGTAGTTATGACAAATGCAGATGATGACAAGAAAGAAGTCTTAGAAGAAGAGGTTAATCCTATAACTTCAACAATTGTCACAAACCGCTCGGGATGGGCCGCCTTTTTCTCCTCGGCTTCGTCGTCGAGATTAGGAGCCAAGCATATAGAAGATGTCAAGCCAGGTGGAGAGATGGAGGTTATGGACATTGATGAAGATGATTCCACTGGTAACTCCGAGGCGAAGGACGGTCAGAAGCAAGAGGACGTGCCGAAGTTGGGTCAGACCGATATACCCAACGTAGGTTCACCACCGCCTTCCCCGACACGAACGAAGGGCAAGGATGTGGAGACCAAGCGGGAGATTCCACAACTCATAATCTCGGAGGATGTCAAGTCGAAGGCGGCAAAACGCAAGTCATCTGGCTCACGCCCTCCCTCTATATCGTCATCGAAACCTCCCTCGACGAAGTCTGGCACAAGCACTCCAAAGAAAACGTCCGGTGCAACAACTCCACCCAAGAAATCTGTCGCGCCACGTACGCCGCCTCCACCAAATCTGGTATTGCCTACGTGGCAAGACACCTTCCATTCAGCGCCTCGTAATATCGCTCCTGCTACCCCGCAATCATCGAGTAGGCTTGGTAGAACGGTCAGATTCCTCCTTGGGGGTAGCACGGATGGAGGTAAAGGGAAGGAGAGAGTGGATGTGGGTGCCGGTTTGCCAAGAGCTTGGGATGTTCTCCAAGGGCAGTCGTCTCCTTCGGAAACTGGTATGGGAGATGTACTGAGAGGTTGTAAACGAGTAGTTGTCATTGGCATTCATGGATGGTTCCCGGGTGCTATCATGCGGACTGTCCTTGGAGAGGTTGGTCCATTTCATGATTGCTTCACCACTATCTCTCTCTGTTCATCAAACGTCCTCTTATGTTTGTTTTATTAGCCCACAGGTACCTCTCCCAAGTTTGTTTCCATGACCCTTCAAGCACTCGAGGAGTTCCAAGCTAGACATAACGTAAAGCTTGAGAAGGTGACAGGAATCCCATTAGAAGGGGAGGGAACGATTAGTGGTAGGGTTGACAAGTGAGCTGGATACCTTTCTGGTGAAAATGTTCTAATCAGCCCCCTATCAAGATTATACACCTCGTTGACGAGCAACCCGGAATGGATGGATGATTTGCATGAATGCGATGCCCTCATAGTTGCTACGCATTCTCAGGGGTCTGTAGTGTCGACTCACTTGTTAGATCGCCTGTTAAGAGAAGGACACCTTGTCGCTTCGTTCACGCCCGGTGAACAGGAGCCGCTGTCCCCCGGCATCGAGCCAGGCCTTGTAGTAGGCAGGAAAAAGCAGAGAATTTGCTGCCTCGCTTTGTGCGGTATCCATTTGGGGCCTTTGCGTTATCTTAGTACAAGTTCGCTCTTCCAGCCATACTTCCAGTACTTTGAGAGCGAGGCGGCGCGAGAACTGTTTGAATTCCAGGTGCGGCGTAGTACGTTTATGGTTGTGGTGTATGTGTCTAACTGTTTCCCCTGTAGAATACGGAAAGCGATGTATCGAAGGCGTATATCTCCGCTCTGCGGAATGTTGTGGGCCATGGTGTTAGTATCTCTCAGCTCAGCGTCACGTTGTCCGTCTCACTGACCTGGATCTTCAGGCTAAAATGGTTTACATTGCGTCACTGAACGACCAAGTCGTCCCTCTGTACTCGGGCTTGTTCACGAGCGTGAATCATCCCTTGATCTTGAGAGCAGTCTACATAGATGGTGATGCATACCAGTACGTATTTTTTTTGAGTCATTGTCGACTCCTATGCTTATCTCTATGCTCATAGCTCGTCGGATTTTCTGTCGAACCTTCTCGTTTTGCTCCTTCGAATCCTGAATACCGGTTTGTCTGATTCAGGACTGATTGCTCACTTGTCAGAGGCTACTGCGGGTTCTCTAAATGGCGTGGGTCACTCAACAGCGTATGAGGAGGTGGGGACGTATGCGTGAGTGTCCTTGTCTATGAATACTGGTTGCTGCAGTGTTTCCTGACTATTCACTGTTTACAGCCTTGCCGTAAACTATCTCTTCCTAGCTGACGACGGCACCGATACCAACCAGATTGAGCTGAAACTGGATGACTTCAATGCAGCAACAGAACAAAATGATTACGAGGTGTGTTTGTTTTCTGTCTCGTGTGATAAATGATTGTTGATCAACGTGCACACAGATTCCGTGGTCTCTTCGAGATCTTATTGCAGATCCCTCTGTTCAACGATTATTCGAAGGAGAGTTTCTGAGCCTGAGAGATGCATTCAAAGAGTGGCATCCCAAGACGACGATTTTGAGGGATGTCAAGAGGAAGCTGGCTCCGATTACGAGGATGAAGGGAAGTACGTCAGGCGAGCATCTGTCACCCACCATCCTGGGTAATAGTAAACTTTAACGGTTGTATACATACTTTTTTCACATCAGGGACGGTTCAAGAGCGGAGTTCATTGTATAAACGGGTCATGCTACTACACAAACGCATGCTATATATGTACGTATAGAAGAAATATATAACTATTGATCTGGGGTCTGGGTTTTGGCTATCTTTACAAGGCAACATGGTGTGGGAAAGGCAACGACGTCAGCGAGACAATTCCCATGTGTGTGGGTTGTATTTCGTTCTTCCTCGCCCATCTCTCCTTTAATTCGTCTAAGTTCTTTGCCAGTGGAGCGCCGTGAATCTCGTATAAATTTGGGTTTTCAACCTCGCTTATTCATGCGATTCTTATAAATATGACTTCTTTTACCTAACGCATTTCTTTCTTCCGCCCCGTTCGTTCCTTGCTCAACACTTTCCCTCTTCAAGCAGGTGAAATGCTTACTGCGATATCATCCCGAAAGACCGAGCCTTGGCAATGATGGCAATGGGGAGGACTAACTTTTTGGCCGGTGATAGGGTCCCTGCTCGATACCAAGGATTCTTGGCGTGGAACAAATTGCTGCTGGCAATTAGCTGGGGAAAACAATTGGGATGTTTCACCTCTGTCACGTTTGTTCATCCGATTGGGTGTATGCAGGCATGCTGGATATAGCCCTGTTCGAATGAGGCATCAGTAAGCTGTTCATTATTCTATGTTCCTGACTAATCCCCGACATGCTCAGCTCTCTAGGTCGCATCTCGATTTTTTCTCCTTCGTTCCAAAAAATCTATGAAGAGCGAACGCGTCACTTAGAGCCTCTTCCATGGTTGACGCCCTCAAGTTGAGCAGGACCCATGCCGCAAACTTTTCACTTCAAGTTTTTGGGCTGACCCGGCCCGGGATCAAACTTCATCAACGAGTTTACGCCTCACGCGATCACTAGCCAAATCCATGAAGGCTTCTTCCCTAGAGTATTTGCCAACGATGTCATTTTCTGCTCCACCTTTCGCTCACGATGGTGGGATATTATCAGGGCAAATTTCGATTCCAGCTCAACCTTGTGAATCTTTCGTGGATGACCCTAGCTCTAGTCGCTCACATATCCCACACCATTCGGGTCCGGGCATAATGCCTCACCTGCGTTTTCGCAACGGAATGTGAATTCTCTTCAAGTCGGATTGTATAAATATTCGAGCGGTCGTCTAGGCATATTCAGCTCATCATGCTTTCTTTGTTCGCATCGTTTACCATCCTTTTGCTCTTGCGACTCCACCCTGCTGCTGGCGTTGTCGTCGAACCAAGGGCTGGAAAGCCCGCTAACAGTCGCTTGAAGGAGTTCACTATCGACCTTGTCAACAACGCTTTGGCGCCTGATGGTCACCTCAGAAGTAAGAAAATTCCCTAGACTCTGAAACAGCTAATGTGTCAATGCCCACTAGGCACGGTTGTCGCTAATGGAACGTAAGTAGATCATTCATTAAATTTCTGGGGCTAACCTATCGCTGACAGATATCCTGGACCCCCAATTTTGGTTAACAAGAACGATGTCTTGTCTATCACACTTAACAATGACTTAGTTTGTTTTTTTAGTATTCTTTTGGGCCAGCGCTCATGTTTCTTAGGTCGATACTTCCATGCGGGTGTCTACTTCTCTGGTCAGTATGCATTTCTGTATCTTTTGCATCTCATGACTCTAGTTAACTCGCCTGCGAAACAGGACTTGGATGGAATCTTCTACACCACGGAGAATTTGTGGGATGAAGGCAGTTCTTTCGTCACCAGTTGCCCTCTTGCACCCGGTAACAGTTTCACGTATGCTGTTGACCTCAGCGAGTTCGGTCAGACAGGAACGTACTGGTATCACAGGTAAGTTTTCTTCCTTGAACCAAAGTTGTGTATTCACCCTTTCTATGCAGTCAATTGAGCCTTCAATATCTCGATGTAAGTACCATCATCAATTGAAATGCTCATTCTGATCCATCGCAGGGATTCCGGGGCCCACTGATCATTTACGGTTTTCCATTTTCCTTTCCTCGTCTTCTTCGCAAACTGAGCCAAGTAACCCAGACCCACAGGACCCACTAGCTCATTTGTATGATGTCGACGATGAGTCAACGGTAGAGGTCTCATCTCGCGATTTTTCACTGTATTAATCCGCCACCCTAGATCATTCAACTCGGCGACTGGTGGCACAACAGCACCTTGCCCATGTTCGAGCAATTTGCCGCGACGGGTATTATTCCGTGCGTCGTCTCTTATTGTTCCCGGATTTAGCTCTGATTATGCACTTTCGCTAGTGTATCTGATTCCGGGACTGTCAATGGTGTTGGACGCTACAACGGCGGTCCTGAGGTTGACTGGTCTGTTGTTAACGTCAAGTTTGGCAAGCGATACCGATTCCGTATAATCAACGAGTCAGCGCGGAATGTTTTTACGTTCTCCATCGACAACCACACTTTGACGGTTTGTTGCGCCTCATAGATTAAAATGGCCAACGTACTGACGTTGATATAGGTTATTGAAGCTGACGGCCAGGAGCTGCAGCCTTCGGTTGTTGACAGCATCGAGATGTTGGCGGGGCAACGATATTCTGTCGTGGTAAGTACTATTGCAATCGTTCTTACTCAGGCTCAAGATTGTTGTCATCAGGTGAAAGCTGACCAACGAATCGGCAATTACTGGGTCAACGCGCCCTATGTAAGTTTTCCGAGAACTGATGGCGTTCTTGAGTTACATGCCTTCATAGGTCGGTGGAAGTCCTGCGAGAAACCTGAATCGTGAGTGTAATTTTTCTATTGCAAGCAGTTGTGTTTTATCGTCAACTGTAGAGAACGCTACCTTGTCCCGAGCTATTTTGCGGTACGAGGGAGCTCGGAATGTCGATCCTACAGCCCCCATGACTTTGGGTCCTGTCGACGGTACCCCAATGGTCGAGGGCCATCTCCGTCCCCTCCATCCTGAACCTGTGTGTTTTGGCCACTCCATCTCTCTTTGACAACATTATAAGATTATTTCACAGGCACCCCCCGCAGATGTCAACATCACCCTGGAGTTCGTTGTCACTGCCGGAAAAGCCATTTGGAACGTTAATGGAGTTTCGTATCTTCCGCCTGCTGTGCCTACCCTCATGAAAGTTCTTGATGGCGCTAGGACTGCCGCAGACTTCAATGAGACGGAGAACACATTCGTTCTTCCTGCCAACTCTACTATCCAGATTGAGTTCCCGGCCAAGTAAGTGTATCTCCAACTGTATCGTCCTGTCGCTCACATATTATGAACAGCGATGATGATGATGCACACCGTGAGTTGCTTATTTCTTCCCTCACCGTATAGCTTCTCAGTTCTACCTATTACAGCTATCCACATGCACGGTGTACGTTCTTTTTCGCTGTGCTGGAGCTAGCATGTTCATTTTATTCCAAATTTAGATGGACTTTTGGGTCATCAAATCGAACACCACCGAGGAGATCAATACTGTGGACCCTATCAAGCGCGACACCGTAGCTGCTGGTGCTGCTGGTAGCATCATCCGTTTCAGGACTGATAGGCCGGGCAAGTTCTGATTGCTTATCTCTTTGTATGTACTTGACGAATTGCGCACTTTTTTTTAGGACCGTGGTTCTTCCACTGCCATATCTTCTGGCACTTGCAAGCCGGCCTCGCCACTGTCATGCTGGCCGATCCTGATACTGCTGCGAAGAAGATCCACCCAGATGCTGCTTGGAATACATTGTGCCCTACTTACGACGCCCTTCCGCCTGAATTGCAGTGATTGCCGATCAAAGCTTCATAGCTTCATCAAATTCATTACTACTTGTACTTTATATATGCAAATTGATTCATCGCGTTCTACGTGTTTTCTTTCGTTCCAGACTGATTGTGGATATGACACAATTCTCCTCGGTTCACAACCACGCGTACACTATCTGGGATATGAACGGCTTCTACTGAGTAATCGTTTCAGAAAAAAATACACTGACATAAAGCCGCGATGCCACCCTTGCGCCTGGACGCTGCATGCTCTTCAAATGGACGCCTTAGCTGCACCTGCCCTGTTGTACCTGCATGTGCGTACACTCGCCTATTGCTCTCCTTACCTTCAGATCGATCCGGGACGCCACTAGGAGTTGACACATGCTTAATGATACAGCCACTGAGCTCAGAGTCAGATTGTCTACATAATCAATTTGTCGAAATATTTGAGGTTCCAATTTTTCCGTAATCAGGAAGATCCACATCACTTTACTAGATGCTTCTTCACTTATTTTTTGATGTGTAGCTGGAAGCTTGGAGACTGAAAACTGAATCTCAGTCTGTGGCACATTTGCTTCGCTTCACGCGTTGATTTACTCCCAGACAGGAAGCTTACCATCATCGCTTGCATATCGTATCAGATTTCATATAGCCTAAAGTACGTCAGGGTTTATAAAGATAGTGTGACTAGTAAGGCCTGCATGGCTAAGAGTAGATAGAGCCAGTACCTTTGCTTTGACGAGACTTGAAGCATAGCTATCTTGGCCGTCAAAATGATTGTGATCTAAGTTAGGGCTGAAATATGAGATATCAGACAAACGATGCTTCGGTCCGGGCCGGGGACTCGTTGATTTGCACTGAATTGTCTGCAAATCTTCTCCCCACTTCTAAATCGACTCTGCTCCAAAATCAGCTCCAGTGACAGGTTGCTCTTGACACCTCTAAATCATATTATCTCGGATGAAGCTTTCACTCTCAGATCCACACATATGCTAACTACGGACAAAGAATTCATATCTATCTTTTTTCACCCTGATTTCCAGGAAAACTTTGGCTTCGCGGGGCAGCCTCATTGCAAGTTTGAAGGCGCATAAATTGATCGTCTTCTTAAAGAAGTTAGGAAACGCCCTACTTATCCCTCGTGTACACATCGAGTCATCTTTGTTCTCGGCAAAGTAGGTGACGACAACGGCTCCGGATACTCTCCGGATTTGGCATTGGACCTTAAAGTTATGTAGCAAGAGTCAGAGAGACGAATCAGGCTCACATCCCCCCTTTGCATCTTAGATGGCCCATGCAGATCATTCCCGCGATCCCTGGTAAGCATGTCTTTCGGTGTCAGCTTACAAGCACACTAAACATGTCTCCAGTCCCTGGGTAATTCTCAATGAATTTGGTGCTGCATTCGCGATGGGTGCCGTTGGTGGCAGTATCTGGTACGGCATTAAGGGTGCCCGAAACTCCCCTAGAGTACGTGCAAGCTACATGCAGAAGAATCTGTTCTCATTGCTCCGTTCAGGGTGAACGGTTTGTTGGCGCTATCTCATCTATAAAAGCCCGAGCGCCAGTTACAGGCGGTAATCTTGGTGTATTCGGAGGACTGCTCTCAACATTCGACTGTGCTGCGAAGGGCTGGAGACAAAAAGATGATCTATGGAACGGTATTATATCTGGATTCATGACTGGTGGATGTCTAGGCGCTCGAGGTACGCTATTGTTTCGTCTCTCCTCAAAATCATAGCAACTAGTTCCCCCCCTTTTTTCTGATACTTAGGCGGACCAAGATCTGCTTTAGGATCCGCTATAGCGTGTGGTATCGTTCTCGGTATATTCGAGGGTGTGGGCGTTGTTGTATCACGAGTACTTAGTGAAGGAAACCGCCCACAAATGGCCCCATGTACGCTACCATCTCTTTCAATTCAACTCTTGTTTATATGTATGATACATAGTGCCTGCGTCGATGCCTTCACAACAGCCACCTTCTTCCATCCCTGGCTTGCAGTAGATACCGTTCCGTCCACACACCACTTGTCTGTGCTATCTTACATATATATAATTCTACCCTGCTCTCAAAATCTCGTCACTTGATAAGGTAGTGCGCAAATTTCTGACCCCTCTTCGTTATAGCTCGATGAGACTCCGTCGACGCTGGCATCTTCCAGCCTGGTTCCAGGCAACAAGACCATTCCTAAATATTGGAATGCGTTTTGGCCCAATACTCATTTCAGGTTGACGATAGAGCGACACCATCTGCGTCTGAAGTTCGTTCGATGGTCCGCCAAATATCATTTCTTGTACTTGTATATTTCAGAAACCATTTCTATCACTCTTGCACCCCACACTACGAAGGCCGAAAATAAGGAACTCACCCTCCCCCCAGCAGAGGATTGAAAATACATGACGACATATGTACCTCGAAGCCTGATCGTTTACGCACGATCGAGATCTTCCATTCCGTTGCTCACTACAAGGTCTGTAGATGGCTATCTCAACCTCTCCCATGCTATGAACTAAGAGCCACCAAGGGATCCGCAGGACGAGGTATCGATATGGCAGCCACTAAGACCTGTACGGCACCTGGCAAATTGCCAAGATTTTTCAATTCAGTGATAGAATATGACCAGGTCCATGTGTTTCATTAGAGAACACAAAGGACAGACTAACCAGATTAATGAAATGATGTATCGAACTCATCGTCGCATGGTGAATGTCATGATTGGAGAGAGAAACGGTAAAAAGGCACAAGTCGAGTACTTCTTTCCCGCAAGTTTCCTGTAGAAGTTGTCAGTGCCGCCATGGAGAAGAGAGTGTAACAGTTTTCGAAACAAGGGGTTAGCGGTTAATTACCGATTGACAGCAGCCCAGTTAGGACAAGCGCGGCCGGCGCGGTCCGGAAATTCGAAATTCCAACCATATCATTGCTGCCACTACTAATAGCTGTACTGTACATCCACCTTCTCCGCCCCACCTTTTCCTTTCCTCCCACCTCCCTTCCTTCATTCACTGGCGTCCGCCATGAATTTCTTCAAAACAAAGCCACGAACACCACCAGATCTTGTGCGAGGTCTTCGCGATGCAATTCCAAGGCTCGAATCCAGCGCCCCAGGAGGTGATACACGGAGAAAGGCTAGTGATACTTTTATCTATCTATCGCTGGATGATGAGCCGAAGTCCTGTTTAGGCTAGCGAAGATGTTTCGAAGAATCTGCAGCAGATAAAGGCCATATTGTATGGTGATGGTGGTGCGTTGTGCTCCGTTCGCAACTAAACTTCAACTCACAAAGATCCACCTCTAGATCCTTTACCGGAACTGGTTGCACAGCTAGCCCAAGAAACGTACAATACCGATCTCTTGCAGCACCTCGTCCAAAACATCGCCCGATTCGAATTTGAAGCTCGGAAAGATGTTGTCCAGATATTCAATAATCTCCTTCGACGTCAGATCGGGTCGCGATACCCTACGGTCGAGTATCTGTCAGGGAAGCACGAGATTCTATTTGCGACGCTCGCTGGCTACGAGAACGAGGACGTTGCGCTCAATACGGGCATGATCTTAAAGGAGATGCTGAGGCACGAGGCGTTGTGCAAGATTCTCCTTTATTCGGATAAGTGAGTCGAGTTGCCGACCACCGATCTTGCATTTGTGAGCTAACACCGCCTAGATTCTACAATTTCCCTCATTACATTGAAACCACGACGTTCGGCATTTCATGTGACGCTTTTGCTAACCTCAAGGAGACGCTGACGCGGCACAAGCCGATGGTGGCAGAATACCTCGACAAGAACTACGATCGATTCTTTTCCTCCTTTACAACTCTCATTCTCTCCAATAACTATGTCACGAAGCGGCAGTCTCTCAAGCTTCTGGGCGAGATTCTCCTTGATCGTGCCAACTTCAACGTTATGACACGGTATATTGCCAACGAGGCCAACCTCAAGATGATGATGAATCTACTCAGGGACAAGAGCAAGAACATACAGTTCGAGGCGTTTCATGTGTTCAAGGTGAGCGCTCTTCCGGTCTTGCCGATATTTATATTGACCCCGGTGGTGGTCTAGGTGTTTGTAGCAAACCCCAAGAAGCCTCCCCAGATTGAGTCGATACTCCGGAGAATAAGGATAAGCTCCTGCAGTTCTTAAAGAACTTCCACAATGACAAAGACGGTACGTCACCTCCGCCCTTTTGCCGCTTAACGCGTGTTAAATTTTTCCTTCAGATGAACAATTCAGCGATGAAAAACAATTCCTTATCGTCCAGATACAAAGTCTCTAGTATTTTTTCGTTCGCTCCCCGGATCGCTCTTGTTTGCGTCTCGCCACGCACCTGCATTGGTCATCCACGCGTCTCAATCCATATTTTGGCACTCTACAATAATACTTACTTATTTGTTTGAATACTGCTTTCACGTTCCGTCTTACATTCTCTCATCCTTTTCTACGTACTCACATCTACCGCAATACAGGCAACACCCGTCCAGTCCATATTCTCTTACTGCTCAGTCGTTTCGTGGTATGTAGATAAACCACCTGCCCGCCGTCTCACGCAAGATCTGTACCACCATTTCAATGTTTTTTCAGATAGCTCCCGTAAAACATTTGTAAATAGGTTGACTTGACTGCCCGTTAGAGCCATACGAAGGTTGTTCTAGTGGGGACATCAAGGTTCCTTGCGACCTCTTTGAGACCTCTGCCCTCGTCGACCCTACGGAACACCACAACACCGCCAGTTCCAGCTACACCACTCGCGACCAAAAATTCCGAGTCCTCACCACCAAATTCCATTCCACGTACTTGATCCAAGCCGGTGTATACGTGAGTGATGAGCTCCAGCTTCCCACTGACATATCGGAAGATCGCAACCGCGTCACCACGTTCGTCAGTCTGTCCCGTGTTCCTATTCGACGCGTATATGTATTGCACGGGGAACTTGACTGAGGTTTTAGGAATGAGAAGCTCAGCAGCTGCGAAAGACGCGTTAACCGGTGGGTCTGGGGGTATGATGGAGACATTAGCAAGAAGTGCGGCCGTCGTCGTAGTATCAAGGGAAGGAATCCTCTGGACAGTGAGTGTAGACGCAAGTTCGTGTAGAGTAAACAGCAGGCTACCTTCAAAATGATCGATGAGGTATTAGACTCGGAGCATGGAGGGTATTGTCAGATGAACCAACCTTCAACAGCTATATGCCTCGGTCCGGATCCTGCAGGCTGGGCGATTGACCCAGTGATGCTCCAGTTTCCGGAGGTCCTGTTCTCTCTGAGCCGCCAGATGGCGTCGCCTCCCTGTATATGTGATCAGCGCTGTATGTACCCTAGGAATAGAGCCAACCTTACCAAATCAGGAACTAGCACCTCACTTCCGTACTCCAGTGCCATATGAGGGTGAGATACACCTCCGCTACGAACGGGGAACGATATCACGCTGGCGGTGTTTGGTGAATTCTAATGGCGTGTGTGCTGCTGTAGGAATGATGCGTCCGTTGCCGCTCCCATAGTTCATTGCGGCAACTTGTCCCGTAGAGAGGGCGACTGCGAAAGCGGGGCTGTCGCCATCGGTTGGGATCGTGTCGACCCGCTTGAGAGAGTACGCCTTCTGATGTCACCGTGAAAGATTGCACAGCTCCTTCGGTATTTTCGTTTGTCGCGCTGCATCACGCGATCAATTAAGATCACTAGAATGTCGTCATTTGAGGATGGATACTCACTATAGGATGCTTCTGTTGGTGGGGTGCGACGTTATCCAAGAAGGATTGGCACCAGATGGATATTTGCCTGTCAGTGCTAGGATGGATGCATCTGAATTGAAGAGGTACGATGCGATGAAGACATCGTAGCCGCCGGCGAGGATGGTAAAATTAACCATCGCGATTTGGACAAAGGGCGGGTGGAAAGCGATGAGGATGCAATGGGTTGGAGCACCTTATATATGCAAATGAAAATACATGTTACGCGAGCATGATTCTTCAACACGGTTTCAGATCTTGGAAGGTGTGGGGCAGTTACCGTCGGTCCGAATAACCCCGGCGATAATAGTAGTATGTGTCACGTAGACGGGGGCTAACCAAAATATGCAGGCTACCCCGAATCTTTGCCAGACTTCTACCGGAAAGTATGCTTGTCGCACGAAGAAGGGTCCGATGCGCTTCACGGAAACGAATCGCGGCAACGAATCAGATCCATGTGCACATGTCAATCTGTCCAGTGATGAGACCATACACCAAGACACAACTCAAAAGCTCAAGATGATTTAGACAAGAGATTCAACGATTATCCTGCGGCCTGAATCGTGCTGTAATTCGATGAGCTGTGAAGGTCGGGCACCGTTCGAGTTCTCGTGGATCGTTTGCTTTCGAAATCAGGTTCCGATGGGACTTTTAGTGAGTATATATACAATGCCTGTACAACTCGTGAGTAGTCACCAGTCGCATGTTGCGCCATCGTAACCTCACCTTTCGTGAACATGTTGAGCCTCGCAATTCGACTCCTCACCCCTATCCTAGCACACAACCTCGTGTTTTGTTCACGTTGACTAATGAAAACACCTTTTCCTTCAATCACTGCTACTTTCTTCATCGGACTCGTTATCTTCGTCCAAGTAATCCGAGTCATCATCTTCAGGCAGCGCAGTCCAGAAGGTCCATTCAACCACTTTCAGTGAAGGCGGCCTTTCTTCTCTTGGGATGGTTTTCTTCTTCTCAACCCAGCTCCGTCGAAACTCCTCGTCAGAATACATTGACGTCATACAAGAGTCGCATCGCCGGTCCACATGTTCTCATTGTTGCTGTCGTCGGCTAAAATAGTAGTGCCCGAAGAAAGGACGCCTATGCTTAGATACACGTATTCCAGCTGTTCTAGGCACGATAAACCTTTGGGTAATGTCCCTTAGATAAACGAGCCTCAGCAACGAAACAGGATATGAAGAGGTGACTTACTGGAAGCCCAAGGCCATTTTTGTACACGATCTTCGTCGGACAGGGATCGCTGAATCTGGCAATACTGCAAGTATTGCATAGTCCACACCATATTTGCAACTGACGCAATCGGAGGACGCGTAACGCTGGAAAACTCCTGGAGATACCACGGAGCACCATAGGAGAAGGCCACAGGAACATCTCTCAGATCTAATCCGTTACTACCGAAGCTTTTGCGCGGAGAACCGTAGTTCCACGTTCCAACTGGTTGTTATCCCGGCTGCCAGATAAAGGACGTTGTGGAGTGTATCTAATCGACAACCAATCTAGTCTTATCTTCTTCAGCCGAGTAAAAACCATCGATTTATACCAGTCTTGTATGGGATTTGCAAGAGTCGGCGGTAATTGAACACAGTGGAGTTCGCTGTCCGTATGCGTGTAAGTACTGCGACTGCTCGAGCCAGCCAGGAGGATCTGTCAAAATACCTGGTCCATTTTTTGAAGATATCTGGTAGCAGATGTCCAGCTGGAAAGGTGTCTTTGCAATCCTTGGTGTAAAGCTTCGAAAACCACGCCTCGAGGGCTACATCTCGGTATGCTTTTGATACCAAGGAAAATGCATGTATCGATGCCCATTCAGGCTTATTATTATCGCCGCCGTCTTGTGAGTCCGTACGAGACTGAGCCAGGGCGAACAGTGCTATCTCGCGGATGAGTTCTAAAGGCAAGTGCATGGTGATGGGAGAAATACAGAGTTGACTTTCCCAGGCTTACCCGACGCTAGGCAATCGGCATCTCCCGGTTAGGAAATTTATTGCGCCCTCAATCGTGCCCAATTGGCTTAGTTTCTGAGCAAAAGGTTTGGGAGTCTAAATATAATTTCGGCTGGAAAGAATTTGCATTTTGTAAGGTGTCCTAAGAAAGGCGTATTTTTATAAATGCGATCCCTGGAACGATGGCGAGATTAGTAGACTCTGATTCCATCAATATATACTACAGGCCAGGATTCGCAAAATCCTCATTACCACCATCAGGCTCAACGAACAATGAAATGAGCTAGGAAGACAAGTAAAGACCATAGATTGTAAAACACAGGATATGGGTATAATATAGCGCTAGCAGATTTGACGCAAAGATAGATAGATATAGATTCGAGTTGACTTCTGTTCCATACCAGTGGCGACATGAAGATGGAATTGTATCTAATAACCGCGCATCATCTAAGTGGCAATGTCAGTACCAAAATTAAGCCAACAGGCAGCAATGCAGGCACACCTTGAAGAATTCTAGGAGACGAGCTCAATTGAGCAGCCATTCGCGAAGAGCAGAGAGACAAAGTTGCTCACCTTGATAATCGATCTCTCCATTCCCATCCTGATCAGCCTCGTTAATCATCGCCTGTAATTCAGCGTCCGACAGGCGTTCACCTTCGATAGCGATGAGAGAACTTTCATTGCGAATAGTCAAAGGACTCACCAAGACTCGTCATGACCTGCTTCAACTCAGCCGCGCTGATGGTCCCGTTCCCATCTTTGTCAAACACCTTGAATGCCTGTCTAATCTCATCCTCGCTATCGGTTTCATGAGCGCGCTTTTTCATCATAGCCAGGAACTCCGAAAAGTCGATGGTTCCATCGCCG
>JAUEPU010000297.1:0-47156 GCA_030435615.1 Armillaria luteobubalina | reverse complement strand
CTACAGCCACGACATCCTGGACGGTGAATGAGTTAGGTACCATTGAAGTCTCACTGTGTTAACGCACCACAATGAACACACTCGACAATAGTGCCTGATCGAACTTGTGCCTTTGGGACCCTACATATGCAGGTTGAACCTTGATAATTCATGTCCTAAATTGATGTATGAATCAAAGCCCGCCATTTGATCAATGAAAAAGGCACTCACCCTCGTCTGAATGCACCGGATACAGCATAGCTTTTCGTAGCCAGTTTTCTTCCACTTGGCAATGAGACTGAACCCCGTGGCATAAGTGAATGTTTGAATCGGAGACTGTACCGCAGCTCACTTTGCATCAGCGTAACCCTCCTTGAGTAGCCAATCATAGAGTTCCTTGGAATAGCTTCTCGTTTGTAATAGAGTTCGTAGATGTACCGAGAACGAGTATGCGAGATACGCATGATAGGCCATAGCGATTCGGCTCTCCGTTTGCCTTCGTGAGTTTCGTTTTCGGCGTCCCGCATTTCTTTGCGTAGTCATCGAGAACCTTTGAACGTTTGAGTAAAACCAAGGGAAAATAGTTCTCGCATACCGCTTCAATTTCCTCGTAACCCTCTGGGGGCTTCTTGGTTCGTGTAGTCCGAATCTTTGGCATGACGGTGTGAACAGAGCTGTGTGCCGCAATTGACGGCAATAAGTTAAATAACGCAGGCAAACAAAATCATGTGATCTCGGCGATCAATCAACGACGATCCCGACCGGGTGCCGCCCTGTAAAGTTCCGACTTCTGTAAGCCGTCGCTTTAGCACGGAGGAATCGAACTCAAAAAAGCTCTGGGTCTCGGCATCGCACCGGCACCATTCTGAAACAGTCATTTGACGGGTTTCGATTCCCACGACTTCAGTTTCCTAAAGCAACTTCGATTAAGGACTAAATTGTAATGCATCACTTCATCTTTTGAAGGGTGGCGAAAACGGTGCCGGTTGTCCAGGTTAACTCCCTAAATTGGCTAGGACCCGAGTTGCCGTCCGCAGGGCAATGATTACATGATCACCTCGTGGCTGAACGCGCTCAGATCTGCAAACATACAAGCTTCTCAATGAACTTTCCGCCTGCCTTCAGGTATCGTTGCCTGTCGTCGCCCTAGCACAACACGCGTTGTCCTGCCCTTTCTCGGTGTCTTCCTGTAGCCTTTTCCTAGGATTTAGAGCTCTGTCCTTCTCCAGTGCATCATTTGCAGACAAGATCGCTCGACTGTTTTTCGGCCATGCCACTTTTCGTCGAGATACTTCGGCACATAGTGCTATTTCAGAACACCTTTGATACTTTCAAAACTGAAGGTGCCGACACCCTCTCGGTCTTCACGTAATGGCGGCTGCCGAGTGCACGAGCCATGCAGCAACGGAAACGGGAGATGAAGGGCTGTTTAGCAGTATGGGTTGTTTGGGTATGATTCTATCTTTCCTTGATCTGCACTCGTATTGAGTCACAAGATAGTGCTGCTTCATGGCATATGAGCGTTTACTTGAGGGAATTTCTCGTTGTTCATTCCTTTCTATGACGAGGTGAAGGCTATTAGTCTTCTGTTCCTGCTGGTAACTCGTGCGAAGGTGTGTAACCCTTGGTTTTGATCGACCACTTATATCTGATCGTGTTGCTCAGGGTGCTGAACCTATTTACCTGCATGTCATACGGCCCTTTCTAAAACCGTACACGGCATCTGTCGATGCTCTGCTGGATCTAGCACGCATGTTCGGCGACATTATATTTGTTTTGTCGGCTTTTCCGATTCGGTACATACACACTTGGTGGTGTTACATACGTTCCTCAAGTTTGGGTCAATATTTCGATGTTCGACTGCAAGCTCGTTCCAAATCGCGTGCTAGGGCAGCCGCAACCACCTCATCCATGCGACGTACTTCGTCTTCGATGTCCACCTTGGTAGACGTGAATGTATCGCATGCCACCACCGCCGCTGATCCATCCAGGATATTGAAGGAAAGCATGGGCCAAAAAGCGAATGCTGGCCATCGGCCCGATCTCGCTCTGGACCCAACCGTGAAAGCGTCCGTCGCTTCCGTAGCAATCGCATCAAATCTGGTATCCCCCACCATCCTCTTATAGAGATTCAGCAGAGGAGAACGTTACCCCCCCGGAACCTACCTCAGACGTGAATCGACACGACAGTCTACCAGATGTTATCTCAGAATACACTGTTCAGGAATTAATGCAGATGGAAGAATGGCGACAGTATCCCGCGTTCCCGTCCGCGTATCCCGCAACAACCCCCTCCTTCCTACTAATACTCTTCCAAACATATCAGCTGTCATGCTCTCCTTCGCGGACAACGAAGGCGACCGAACAGTGCGGCAGCAGGATTTTGAGCAGGTCGCTCTTGATTTCGCGGGGCGTCTGTGGAACCTAACCTCGCAGAACTCTTGAGCGACAACACCGATCAAAATCAGGTTCTTGATGATAATGATGATGAAAACTCGCCCATGTCCGTTGATGTGTCGATGGGCGAGGACGACGAAGACGATTTTAACATAACGCTAGGGACCCCACTCCCTCCTCCTACGAATACATTCAGATCTCGTCCGCGCAGACGCCCTATACGACCATTGGTTTTTGAGTCTGATGGTGATGTATCATCTGGCGCTACCTCCCCTACCGCGTTGAGTACAACAGACAACGGATCTTCTCTTCATACTCCTACTTCTTCGGAAGCCTCGTTCTCCGAATCATTGCCTCAACAAGCTTCACCAGTAGCTAGCAAGAAACGCGCGCTTCCTCGGAGTTTCTCTCCAGGGATCCAAAAGAAGATGCGCACAAGACGTCTCCCATATCTCGCCGTACTGTTCAAAGACGAGATATCGTTATTCAGCCTCGGAGACGTGTCGTAGTCGCCAGACGGCGACAAACACTCAAACCAGCCCCAGAGTCCGGGCACGAGCAGTCGGAGGGCAATTCCGCTGTCTCAGAAAGGGAAGGCAGTTTGAAGGGAAACGCGACGCAACCAAAATTGAAGAGACGAAAGGTCGAATCTTCCTCTACCAAGATTACTAGTCAGCGTAAAGGCAAAGGTATTGCACCACCGCGTTCCAGCACAATACGGTCCTCCTCACGGTTGCGGGCTGGCGCTGCGTCCGGGTCCGAGCTTTCAGACAATTACTTGAACTCGGCTTCTCAAGAAACACTGAGGGGGTCGTCGTCCAGCTGCGAGATGATGATGACCACACTTTTTTCTGTTCCATTTTTTCATTTTCATGTAACTATACATATATATACATACAGCATACGGACCACGACCGCATAATCATTTGGAACCATAGCACGACATTCACATCATTTATCCACGCTAACAAAATTTTGGTGTATCGATATAGGTTCGCGCGGGGGAATGGAAGTGTGGCGTTGAGCCATCTGGCTTGGGGTATTTAGCATTACGCGTCGCCGCGATGCTGTGGTGAAGGAAGGCGCCTTTGTCATCGCGTGCGTCTACCCCAAGGACGATGAGAGCTGTGAAAGTATCGGAAAGCCCACGGCAAGACTGGCACTGTTTTTGGATGTGACCTAATTTTATGTTGATGATCAAGGTCTATATTAGTGACCCGCAGCACGCACGCCACGGACGAAGATGTGGGGCACAGTACGCTAAAACTAATCAGGACTCTGCCACTACTCGTTGCTGTGTTTTTCTGCTATGCTGCTCTATGCAAGGTAAAACCTTTGTGTGTAATACCATGTATCTTTTTCTTAGTACTAAAGTGCTGATGTCACGTTCCCTGATGTTATGTCATTCGTTCAATTGAACGCCGCAATCACGAAGGCCGCCGGGTCCCGCCTGGCGGTGTTTCCTCAACATACTCAGCCATAACCTAGACTTCCGAATCAATCATGTTGTGACTTAACAATCCGTACACGTGCAGGGCAATCACTTTGAAACGGTAGTCAGTAACCATGACTCTATTAACATCAGTATCCCAAGAAGAATTTTGCAGGAAAGGCGCACTGAGTCAGTTTTGAATTCGTGTCCGGTTTTGAGTCATGCAAACGTGCTAAATGGGAAAGGGTGATTGATGAAAGTATAGAAATATGTCTTGAACTAATTTGTACGTGTCGGTAGTTTCTCGAAAGTGCTCTGACGCAGACGTGTGTTGCGCCACGCTTGGATGGAATCCCGGACAGCAAAAGTAAGGTCTGGTTCCTAGATCTCTTGGGAAAGTAAGGCTTAGGAAGCACAGGTAGATAAACCTTACATCTCATCAGATCTTTCTCAGAATGAGCAAAACATGCAGTTTTGTGTGCTCAGCTCGCTTATAAAACGTGCCGTACTTACCTCGGATTGGTAGTAAGCTTCCCCGGATCTATCAACTGCTTCGAGTATTAGATTTAATTTAGAGATGTCATAGATTATTGCCCGCGTAAATCGTTGTCGTCCTGGTCTCCAAGCAGAGAGCACAGTCTTGCCCTCAAAACTATGGACAAAGTTCCAAAGTTGCCTTCAAGGCAAGGTCCAGGCATCTCCCTCCCAAAGAGGCAAATCCGACGACGCAGGTGTTCAACACATCCGTACGTAAACAATACAAAACACGCGATTATGATCTTGAACGCGTCTCCCAAACCCGCCTCGAAATGATCTCATATGCATAGCGCTACCGCTCCGATACCAGGGTCGGGGCTATGTTACGGTGGGACTAGACGTCCGCCGCCTAATCAACACGGTCCGACCTCAGTACACGCAGCCAACATGCGCCCTCCATTCGAAGCATATAATGCACGTAACGCGCCTGCTGGGTAGGCTACGGCCAAGCGTCGCCAGAGTTTTTCTGAATCCTGCATTGGATGAAACGCCGAAATGCTGGGAAAGACGGAGTTCCTCGCAAGACCGCCAAACTTAGTGGTAGGAGGATCTTGGGGGATCAGCATGATTTTCCAAAGCGTGGCGCATCATTGACTTTATTGTTTAGGACCCACCACGAAACCCAAAGCCTCAAAGGCTCCCAAGGCTCAGACTGAGTGCATGGTTGGTCACAAAATGCCCATGGTTCTTTCTGCATCTAAGCCTTCCCGTAGACCGTTTGGCGACACACGGGTAGGCGTTCGGCCTCAAGGGTCCAAGGGCAGCCTGACATTCAGTCCCATACCTTCGACTGGGATTCTCAAGCGAACCCGACATCTCTGGCACCTGTGACTGCTCAATCAAACACCCCCCAGGAAGGTTAGTCATTCCTGTCAGCTTCTGCTGGAAAACTTTGCCAAATCGGCCTAGACGGTTTCAGTTCAGGAACGGGAAGTATTCACTCTGACTACTTTGCATTGGGACCGGAATATGGACAACATGGTAACTCTTTCCATCGCATGCCAAGGGAACCAAGGGATGCAAGGTTTGCTAATTAAGTTTTTCGCTGCCGAACAGTGTCTGATATTTCGTACAAGATCCTTTCGTATTGTATCTCGGGGCTCACGTTCTGAAACATACTCTCCTATGATGTTGGATGGAATGCGTGATGCGCAGTCTCCATTGCCATATGTAGCTCCGCCCTTGCAAAGACCCCGTCGGATCACATTGCACGGAAATTCCTTGTCATCTCCTGTATATGACGGGCAGCACCACGAGCTATCTCACCATTCCGACCCCTGGTTTCCACACGACAGATCATCCCTGCAAAGACGACGATGCGTTACATTCCATGGGGATTCTGCTTCACCCTTTTCCTCCAATGACCTCAGTCAACGTTCTCAACTATTTCATGATATCCCTAACGATTCAAATGATCCAAACATGTCAGCGTCTCCTTCATATTTTGCTGCGTCGATACCTTCGGTTTCGGCTTTCAGCCCAGGTTCAGTATACTACAGCGCCTCTGAGACAAGCCTTCAGTCACCGCCAGCGATATCGTTTCCATCCATCCCTCAAGCATCCCTCGTTCACGTTTTTGACACCACATCCTCTTCCTTGCACCCTTACTCTTCGCATGACCCTTCGCCTATCGTGGAGACAGGTCAATATTATGGATCATTGACCTCTCCAAACCTGGACAATCCTTGGAGCGTTCCTGCTGGATCTCTCAGCGCTTTGAGTAGTCCTTCCAACCCCTCCTTCCTAAATCCCTCGGACAATGCTACTGGACAGCTGATACAAGATGCACGACACAGTACAGGCTACGATCAATTTCTCCGCAATCCTCGTAATCCGTATTCTAGAGGAGTTAATCAAGTAAATCTCGTCAGCTCACCCCAAGACGCGCCTCCTTTCAGTAGCAGCTCTAGCTACACCTCAGAAAGTTACGAGCCCTATCAACTGCCACTAAACTCTATCCCGTTCCCCCAGACGGCATCATCCGATCTCCATTACTCTCCAGGACTCCGAAATGCTCTACAGCTGGAGTTTAGTACAACAACTCTAGACTTGTCCGAGAACATCGACGTGTCAGAGTCAGAGACTGGCCCCCTTGATCCCGAATTACTATTGATGGACTTCTATATGCCCCAAGATAATGAATACCGTTTTCATTCAGACTAGTAATCTAGAATTTATTGAAAGGACGTAACGACTACTGTAGCCTATAGTATCTTTATTTTTTTTTTACATACATTTAAACCCTGATTAGCAAGTATTCCCATCGATTATGTTCTTAGTTACAATGTCATTCTGCACTACATATCACAGATAGAGACAGAGAGCGACACTCTGAGTTCTGGCAGTCCCGTAGTTCTGGTCGGTTGGGCGGTGTTACTACTGCGCTGCCGGGTGTCGGGCGGAAGCTCCCGGTGATACAAACATTACCAAACTTCAACGTTCTTCCGCCCACCATGCCAGTTCCATGGGAAGCACTACTTCCGTTCGGTATGGGCACCACGTCCTAATATCATTCGCAGCACCCTCATTAGTGACATATAGCCCTCGCTACCGTTATGATTAGTGCAGCGGGCACACTGTTTTCAGCATCACAGCGTTTCCAAAACCTTGGCAAAGTCAGTGGATATACTGCTTCCCTAAACGACGATGTTCAATTTTCCGAATGCATTTTAGCCTCCACGATACGGTATCGATAGCTGGGATGATATGATGATGAAACGGGACAAACTCTTGACCGGCCATGTCCGGGGCCAGTCGGTGTGTACCGTTCGGCTAGGTGCTATATCTCCGTCATTAATTGATATTTCGACCTACAGGACAATCCTATTTCTCCCTCAATAGAAGATCTCCGACGAAACATTCGTGCTTGACCATTGTCGCTTTGTAGCATGGCTGCAGAAGACTTCTCATACTCGTCGAAGATGTCTCCAACGCATGTTGATGGCCTGTCATCTCCAAAGTATCTGGTTTTCTAGTCAAGTCAATCGACAATTCAATTATAGAAGCCGCACGCATTTTCGTACTGAGTCACCGCGAGAAATTATTCTGTCTCAAGCTGAACACCAAGCTTTCATCAAGTTTACTCTAGCACGGGTATCTCTAAATTAGTTCCACATCATGTCATGCAACCACCACTGAACGTCTTCCTTGGGACTTATACCAGATGATATCAGAGCGTCTGGAGGGATAGATCCGTATCTCTGCCCTGTCAATGAGGCCGCCATGTCCTCTATCTCCTGTATCAACCCTTCACTAACAGACGCTGCGGCGTTTGATATACAGACAGAACTGTTCAGGATGATACCGTGCTTTGACTGAATCTTTGCCGCCTTGGTTGATGATGAGAGATCTTACTTTCGGTAGGGTGAAAGTGACGTACTAGATTGCCCCATTCAAACACTACATTCTTCGTATAGGTGAATTCGGGAGTCTGTCCATATGCCCATTCCCAACTCTGAGGCGAAACATTCATCAAACCTTCTACGGTATCCACTGGGTCAAGAAACATACCGATAACTCGGTAACACCCTTGTGGACGTCATCTAGATCTACCAAGTCGGTATTTTCGCTTATGCGTTGCACCTATGATAGTATCAAGGGATAGTCCATTTGGTGAGAAACAGAAACAGCCTTACCTCCTCGCTAATGTCGTACACGCGGCGGAACTCGCTGATCGCAGCCTCACAAAACTGTTCGTGGCTTATTTTGTCATTATGTTGCCTGAGGTTGCATACTGGTGACGGCACAGAAGCCACGCCCTTCGTAAGCATGGAGTCCTAAAATGTTGTGATCAGTTGTTGAACTAGAGCCCCGCAAAGTAAGGACGATGAAGAGTCTGAAGTTGTATGAGAGGTATGCACTGCTGTGAGCTCTGGCGTAAATTATTGTCAAGGATAACGACATCCACCTGGCGCTACGAATAAGCACGTCCGGCTGGGCAGCAAGTGACACACTCAAAGAGAAGACGATGACCTCTAAATCAGCCACCGGACAGAGTTACGAATAGACCTGGATCTGGATCCTCAACAGAGGTCATACCTACCTTTTTGGACCGTAAAAGCTCACCCAGCGTCTCAAGCTGAGTGGATATGAGCATAGTTCCGTGGTGATAAGCGCGGTTTTTCACGATTTTATAGGCTGAGCCCGAGATGTGCTACAAACCGGGAACAAAATAAGTGACCACTGATGGCTATGAGACAGCTGTATACGTATCTTTTTGCTCTCGACACATATATCGTTCCTATCATTAACGTGAGCGTTGACCCCCAATGACCGTACTGCCCGTAATATGATCTGTGCAGTCACGCTTCGGTCAAAAGAATGTCGAGGCAGATGGATTGAGTAATTGGTATTTCCCAGGTCCTGAAACCGCTTCCTGAAAAGAGAATGCATCTGTAACAGCAAAAGTACGCACATGATAGACTGTGCCACCTCCGCTTCTTCGGCGAACAAAAGGGACTGAAGGCATATCTCGCAAGGCCGTCAAGTTGATTTCCTTCCAAGGGTTTTGGTT
Organism: Armillaria luteobubalina; assembly: GCA_030435615.1. Taxonomy (NCBI): domain Eukaryota; kingdom Fungi; phylum Basidiomycota; class Agaricomycetes; order Agaricales; family Physalacriaceae; genus Armillaria; species Armillaria luteobubalina. The sequence goes on along the minus strand of JAUEPU010000297.1, from coordinate 38,298 downwards.
TCGACCAACAACAACGCATGGTTTGTCACGGTAGAGAAAAAGGAGTGGATTTTCTGGATCCTTATGTCTAAAGAGCCTTCAGCACAATCTTTGTCACATTTTGTTGACATGGAAAGCGTGTGACGAACCAGTCTTCGACAGAAAGATTGAAGTATGGATCTGTTGATTGAGAGACGTATATCGAGTACTTAGGTGTAGAGAATGAAGATGATAGCCGTCGAAAGTGGACGTCGGAGCGTTTGGTAACACGACGGACAATGCTTGAGGACAACATCATGGTCGCAAACGCGAAGGTGCCGCGTCGACGATCGTCGGATTGCGGACCGAGACGACCGAAGCGCGGGCCGGTGGAGGTCCTAAGTTGTGACGTGTTGGAAAAACTACTTAAGTTCCCATTTAACTTCGAGGATTCGAAGGCTTAATGGAATGGGCGAGGTGTATTCCATTATTTTTGCCTCTGGATCTGTGCGATCAATAATAAGTAATACCGGTCACAGAAGACCAAAAGACTGCGTCCCCGGACCCCTTACACGCAAAGAAATCACAGCATAGGGCAGGCTCATCGTGCTCAGCTAAACTCTGATTCTCACCGGCTCTGAAGAAAATAGCGTAGCAACGTCTTGTTAGGCACCAATTCTTTGAACAATCACTTCACGCTGTCATTGTTGCTTCTGCTACAGGCTACTAGATCGCCAAGTCGCGAGCTAAACATCGTCAGTCACTGGAGCACTAGCATCGGCCACTCAATCATTGGTCAAACCTTTGCGGCAATTTGAAAGAACAGGTGAAAATCTCAACTACCCCAGTGTACAGATCTCGTATGAATGTTCAGCCGTGACGGCATTTTGTAGCACTGTGTTATGGATGATTCAGAAAATCTTCAAGGTTAAGTTAATTGTTCAATCTCGGGCGGCCAATCTTACACGTAAGGGGTGTTGTGTCCCAAATTGCATGTCAAGTAGGGAGAAACAATTAGGCATTTATCTGTGGGGTCATCAACAAAACACCAAGAAACGAATGCAACGGGTGAATTTATCTTCCTTTGGTTTCTCATGTCTTTCGATATGGCGATGTATTTTCTGCGTATTTAGTAATTCAATGTTGGGACAGCATCTATACACACCTACCATGTTCCCGGGACTTATTGACTGAGATTCTTGAAACGGTGATGTAAGCGCTTCCGTACAATACGATTTGTGGGCGACAGTCGCTGAACCTCGCTTCCTTCCCCACAGTACGTCTTAAATTACTTGGAAGTACAGTCGACTCTGCCCTAACCCATACTTGCCATAACCCATACTCTACTGTGACCCATAGATTTTGGCGTCCACCAACTTGGTTCCCTGCTTAAACAAGGAGTCCCTCCCATACTCCATAACCCATAGATTTGAGAGGGATCCATATCCCATAGTTGGCCTAAAGTGGGAATTTTTAGTTGTATTTGGTACATATTGAGCGAAAGTATTTGCAAAAGTCATAGTTAAACCCTTGAAGCGTTGTAATATGAGCCTGCCCGACGACCGGAAATTGCCGAGAACACTCTGTCAATGTCCGAAACGAGAGGTCGTCCCCAAGATCTCACGTGACACTCCAAATGGAGTACAAACTCCGAGTTCTGCTGGGAAAAGCCGCTCGATGTGCTCAAAGATGGCCTCATGGAATTTGAGGAGCAAGTAAAAACATGGCTCATTGGCCTGCACGAACTTGAGACAGTTCTCACGAGCCCTTTCAATTGCGAGTCATGCCTAGAAGAGTTTCAATTGTTTTGATCTATGGAATTGACCACTATTACTGATTATTTCCTTTACCAATAGTCGCCATGCCTCTAAATGATAGATATATACATAAAATAAATCAATTGTCTTGTTAAATTGCTAAAAATACATCCTTTTACGTACATTGCTGTAACCCATACTCTATAATAACCCATAGCTTTGGGGGTCCACCGACTGCTATGGGTTAAGGCAGAGGCGACTGTAATACGCGTATGGAATTCCAGGAGGTACTTGTTGGCAATGTTTGGTACAGTAGAATGTCATTTTAGCTTCGATCCTGTCTCTAATCACGACAGAAAGGTAGGGCAGTAGTATTCGATCTGCAGAACTCTATCACGTACAATTTCTCTCACTTACCATCTGACGCCGAACTCGTTTCCGAGGTACATCCTCACGTGGGGAAAGGTACTTCTTACCTCTTGTTATTACTTGCGACGCGATACGTAAGGGCATTGCTTTTCGTTCGCACGAACGGTATAGAAAGTGGAGTCTGAGAAGAGCCCCATTCCCGAAGAAGCTCACTACGTAGACCTGTGACCCCTCATCACCGCGGCCTACACAAAGAAATTTTCGAGAATGTAGTCGTCTGTTCGAAGATTTAGCTATCACCTTAGCACTGTTTGATATTGTTGATTGATCACATCATATTCTAGGTTGCGAATCGACTGAAAAAAATTGTCTTAGCCAATGAGCTTGAGACCGACGAGTGAGGGACTTCGGTAGAATCACGTACGGAACGCTGAGGGTCGACGTCCCAAAATAACTGTTTGAGACTCACAATATCCGTTCAGTTTCTGACCGACGTGGCGACGGAGTGTTGAAGTGGGGAGCAGAAATGCGTCTGGGCGTGGCGGTCAAAAGATGGTTTCTCTCATTCAACCCGCTGGGTCGCTTCTTTGAATGTGGGGGAAAAGTCGAAGCTGTCATGTCAAGGGGGGAGCTTAGACGAAAATTTCTTAAAATTAACTTGTTACAGGAAGTCGTCGGACTATGGCAGGCTATGCTTTGGACAGTGGCGTCTATGCGACATCCGACCACGCTGTGGTACGTGCCAATGTGTTTCTTCATCGTAGACCTATATATCACAAGTGTCATAGTAGTAAGAAAATGCATTGTCACGCGCGTCGTTGATCATTCCGGCGCGCACATAGGGCTTGGCACGTACAGTAGCTAACGTTCGATTCAGGCGTACACGTGAGTGTTGCCGTATAAAGAGACGGAGACAGTGGACGGATCAAGGACTTGAATGGGAGGAGAATTTTCTCTGGCGTTCACCCTGTCAGAGCAGTTCCTGTTAATCGTAGACATCGTAGTTTGATCTGCAGCCAAGACACCGCGAGCAGTAAGAACGAAGGTAAGAAGGCGGCGTGCTTCAAGCTTGACGACCAAAAGGGTAGTCTGTTCTCCATCTCCTAATGTCGCGAACTATTGTCATAAGAGTGTCCTATCCGTCAGCGTGTGATGGCCGTCAAGGGGCTAACGTTTCGCTGATATGAAGTGAGCATGGAGGCCGTCATGGTCATTCAGAAAGCTGCAAGCCGAGGTCACTGGATGCCTATTGGCATTTTTCGGAACTACATGCATTCAATCGAGACCTCAAAACCCGACTAGGTGGCCACATTACCTGTATAAGGCATCCACGAGACCATATTTCCGCAGATTGTCTCAACGGCGCTCGTCAAACAGGAAGTTTTCTATCCTTGCGGTCAAGAAGCAAATCGCGTCCGAGGGTATAATACGCCATACTCCAAGTCAGATGTCGCATTTATGCTGAAAGACCGCGAATAACCAGTTCCGGACACGCCGGATGAAATTCAGGACGGAGACAGAGAAAAGTATGCGCTTTGCCAGATTTTACAATCGATATCGCTACTTATCTGTGCAATATTCCTCGGTTTCTCCAGGTAGATATGTATACAAGGGTGCGATGATCCACCGAGCCAATGGGTACTTTTTGAGAACGCATGTGCGTAGCGGGATTCGTCGTGAGACGGGCATGTGAGAGGAGGCGTAGAGTATCAACGTTACGTCGCACACGTTTCTGTCGCAGCATTGACCGATTAGGAAGGTTACAAATCACGCACGCGAGATCGAAGTCTCACCTAACCTTCATTGCTGATGCGCCTGACTATAAAACGTCCAGGACCTTGGGGGGTTATCATTTTTTCACCCCGCTTTTTTGACTCCCTACCCCGTCTACGTCGTCCGGTCATGAACCAGCCAAGAGCCCTTCCAGGTAGGCGTTCTGCAACGAATGGACTGGATGCCAAGTAACCTTGTGAGCGTATCCGTAGAGTGCTGGGGACACAGAGGTGTGAGTCGAACGTGCGATAAGTGATGGGTAGCCCAGTACTGATGCAGCATCCCAGGCCTCAGCAGCATTTCCTGAGAATACACTCGCAAGCTTTGAAGCTGCCATTAGAGATGGGGCGGAAGGCATCGAGAGCGGTATTTCATGCCGTTGGGTTTCCGCGCTTTACGCCCCGTAACCATCGTCAGCAGACGTCCACGTATCGTTGGATAACGTCGTTGTCATGTTCCACGATCCGGGTAAGGCATACAAGCTCCTCGGCAATCCCTCTTAGCTGACGTATGTCCAGACCTTCAGCGAACGACGGACTCGATAGGTAAGCTGCCGCTGTCCGTGCCGCCGCACGTAGCTCATTGTGCCGCAGGTAAGATAAAGGAACGTCGATGGTATGGCGAAGATGGAATGGAACATGTCCGGACAAGAAAGGTACCAGCGCAAGCTATTCCTACATTCGCAGAGACTGTGGCACTGCTCATGAAGGTCGGTGAATTCAGCCGTCGTGTATCTGGAGGCTAATCAAGTACCTTTTCTCCACCTGTAGCCTGAGAATCTGCACGTAAAGTTCAACGTCGACGTAAAGCCCCAGAACGACCCTGAGCGATTGTTCAAGCTGATGAACGAAATCATCTCTTCTCAGCCTGACTGGGAAGTCAACCTGGCTCCGAGAATTCTCTTGGGGCTGTGGCATCCGCGATTCTTGTCGCACGCCAAAGCCCTCTTGCCGTATTGCAGGCGATCACATATCGGAGAGAGCTTGTATCTGTCACGCAAGTACTTCTGGGATGACTGTGAGGTCTTCTCGGTGCGGTTTGGCGTGCTCACGTCGGCCGACGGTCAGAAGTGGGCCCCTTTGCCTTGTACTCGTCGGTGGTGTCTGATATGTCGACAGGTTCAGAGAAGAGTGCAAGACGGCGAACAAGAAGATCATGGTATGGACCGTAAACAACCCGGAGCACATGATGGAGGTAAGATATATATACCTCTCTCGGCCACTCTATCTCACCGCTACATATACGCAGGCAGTCAGATGGGGTGTAGCTTCGATCCTTACCGATGTGACTAAGACGTGGCTTGATCTACGTACTGGTCTGCAAGGTCAGCTGGTCAGCGTCGAGAGATGGCATTTACTCACCTATATCCGATCCAGCGGATTATGACAAGATCGGAGCTCAATATGGACGTGGTTTCTTGTGGACCACCCCATATTACTACACACCTTTCTTAAAGTTCCTGGGATTCGCGTCGCAGAAGAGGTTGGAGGGGTTGGCGGGACCCTTTGATCAGTTCGCGATGCCCGCTACTATAAAGGGGGCGGCGTGAGGAGAATATACCAGATATGCTTATACCGTAAAGTAGACGTTAGACGAATGAGGGCGACGCACTTTCTCTCGTGGTAGTAGGGTGGTGGCGGATAGTGTGGTCTTTATCTCATCATTTTTTTGGATTATTTCATATTACAACTACAAATGACTCGTATGCTTTCCACTCATATTTCACCGCTTCCGAAGAGTTATCGAACGGTTAGTGCAGTATACGGCAAGTGACCATGTACCATGGGTAAGGGCTGTGTGGCTGTAATATAACACTGCCTCGGGACCCCAGGAACAGCTGTGGATGAAAATGACTGACTCGATAGGATGTAGAGACTTAACGTGGGTTTTTTTTAGTAGATACAGCGATGACGGGAGAAGCGGGAAGATAGACATGATACACAAGATTTCCCCAAACGAGAGAACCATCACAACTATAGTAGAGCGGAATTAATGATCCTACTCGCCGTCAGGCTGAGCACAGTGACAGCCAAATATATAATGCTCTGTTGGCCCGTCAAAAATAACGTGCTCCCCAAAACTATAGTTCCGTATAAGTATATTCCCTGTGAGAACAGAAGCAAGTGATCAGCGGGGCGACATGGTTCTGTTAATAAAAGAAAAGAAAGGCGAAGAGAGCAGAAGGGAGTAGCTTACCACTGCAAGAGTCTCCAGAGCAGCTTCGTACCACTCTCATAATCCGTCCCAGTGCATAGTAAATGTGACTGTAATCGAGGAAGGTGGATGTGGGGGAAGAAGCATGGCTGACGCTGAACTATCGACGTTCAGTTGAACACGTTGTTGGACGTTCGCACTTCGTTTGTCCATCTCTACCATTTCTTCTGTTTCCAGTAAATTCAGTGATAAGTGGCCATTTGTGCCAGCTTTATCCCGTGGCTGCCAACCCTGAACTCCGTAAGGTAGAAGCAAAGCTTCCCTCCAAGAAATCTCTTTCTCTTGGAATGTGATCAAAACATCTCTTGCAACAACAAACCAAACCTAGTACGGTGATCACTAGCCAGCTCACGCATGCCATTGGCTAACATAAGAGTAACCACGAGTACTCGCATCGGAACGTCGCCATCGTTATCGACCCTACTAGCCATGTCCACCACAGCGTAACACCTGCAAGGGTCAAAATCACTAGGTCTGCTACAATACGTCCTGGGATGCCTCGCCGAGTGGTACGTTGGCGGACGTGTATAAGTCGCATGACCGTACGGGACGAGGAGACGCACCGAACTGGCCCGGGAGGGAGCTGTCGAAACAGACCCGAGGGAAGACCAATCCCAAAAACGCACATAGCAACTGCACGGAGCGGCGAGGAGAAGAAAACTTCCATCAGCTCGGTTGGACTAGCGCCTATATGTTCGCGTTCTCGTCAAACGGTTTGAGCGAAAGTGCAGTCTTGCGACTCACCGACTAAAGCTAGGACTGTGGGTAAGAGAGCTGAAATGCCCGCTCCGGCGGAAAGGCCTGCAGATTGGGCACTGGTGATTGATTCCAGGATGCAATCTATTAGGTACGGACATCTTCCTGTGCCGTAGCTGAGGGAAGAATTACTTGCGAAACATTGGTCTACTGCAGATTTGAGCTGTGTCTTGGGAGCCGACTGACCACTGAAAGCTGTGGACGTGCATTGCAGAGCTGATAACCATGACAAGGAGGATGACTACGCGTCGTCGAGGCATGAGCAATTCGAGGGGAGCGGTAGTTGAGAAAGGCGGAAACGTCGAGCCAAGGAGAGGACAAGAGGTGGATGCAGACGTGCATTTCAAGGAACACTCGAACTGCCAACCATGTAAGCGCCCGGTTTGATATCACCGAGTTCATTCATTTACTGTTATTGTCTGTAAGGGTAACAAGGGCCACTCTCGTCAATTGTACCGGAGGAAAGAGATGACGGCCTACGTATAATTTGCAGCGTCGGACAAGACGAGAATGATATGTCTGTGTTTTCGATGAGAACAAGCCTAAAGCTCATTGAGGTTCTTCTGATATGTGGAGTTTGATTCAATCAACATGATGATTATCTTAAATGAAAGGTACGTTAACGTTGACATATAAAAAAAAACGGTGGAATCGACGTACTCAGCAGAAGCTTACAGCAAATGGTGAACCAGGTCTTTCCTATAATGGGGTTCTCTCAGAAGGAAGCCCCACGGGAGTTTCTCGTACTTTTGCTTACCACAGGAGACAGCTGTGTCGATAACAGATACGGTCTTGTGATCATAAGGTTCACAGAGTCTAGAAAAACTTGTGCATGAAGGATACGCCTATCTGTACTATCCCTTTCAGTGAGACAAGAAAGTATATTATATCTTACAACGATAAATATAAGGGACGAGGTGAAGGGGGCATTAGTGGAGAAGTACGGTCTCTGGGGTCTTGGTACATATTCCAAGGATAATTAATAATTATCTAACTTATTATCAAATAAGGGACATCAACGAGACCATGTGTTCTTTGCCTTTTACTCTCACCGGCCAATAATTGGCCTTCGCCTGTGCGGCTGCGTTCTGACTCGAATACCGTGTTCAGGCGCAGAAATCGCATTTCTTCCTTTATATATTTGACGGCATTCATTTTTTAATGATGAACAGCCCCCCTCATCCTCGTCGGACACACCGAAAACGTATCTCGGCTTTACGTTTGTCGTCCGACACGACGTCAACGCTTCCCGAATATATCGCTGCCAGCAATTGGCAAAGGCCTGACGCAGAGACGCCTTCCGATTTGCCCCCGGACTACCCAGACAGCGCGGAAGAGGCTGACGAAGACACTGATTCAGATTCAGGTCAGGATATCTACTTGCTTCCAAGACCAGCTGTCTTAGCGGCGACACCGTCACCGTCACCACGGAGGAAGCGGCGAAATCCTGCTCATAGGAGGAGGCGGTCTAGTCCAACATCCACCGATCCTTACTTGGATTCTCTGCTGGAACGCAGTGTTCATGCTTTAGAAATGTCGAACGCATTGTTACAGAGCTCGATATCTACTCAGACAAGCATGTCGACCATACTCTCCTCAGGCTCCCCTGCTGACTCCACCCTGGAGATCAGTGCGAGAAGGCTATCGTCCAGAATACGGAATAACAGAGATATTCATCATGCTTGGGCCGACGATCTCGAACAGATCAGCCATGGCGTAGACTCTTTGTTCAACGACACTAGTAGGCGAAATAGCGGGCACTCGTTGGAGGGCAGCATCAGTATGAGCCTGCCGACGTCCAGCCCTCCGCCGGAGATGTATCGACATCTACATCGAAGGCGTTCGTCCACCGAGTTTCGTACTGCTACGAACGAGCCTCACTTGCGACTGGAGCCACAGGTCCGGTCCCAACTGGTGTCTCCACCCCCTCGTGCCCTGACGCAATACGTCGTCAGCAACGACGACGACACGATTATCCTACCTTCAACCCTTGGCCTTCGGTCCGCCCCTTCCGCGTATTCTTCTCCCACATTCCCTGTCCCGGCGCCACCGCCTTCATCAGTTCGCGCTTACAACATGCTGTCATCTTTAATGGCCCGGCCCTCGTCATCAGGGTCATCCACTCCCTCGTCTACTTTCACGTCACCTTCTTTCCTTTCTCGACGCGGTTCGAGCGCTAGTACCGAACGCGGTGCTCATTCTCGTTCCCCTGCTTCCCGTATTAAAATAAATCAGCCCAAATCACCGCACCAATCCAAATCTCCGGATTCCGAAAGAAGGACGCTTCCGGAATCACTTTCCATAGACATACGTTCTCGTTCCCAGACTCCAAAGTTTACCATGTCGCCTCACCGGCCTATGACGCCCACTATCGAAGAGTCCTCTCCTTCATCTAGTTCATCAGATGGCTGCCCGGCCAAAGAGACGATGAAGTGTCTTCGTAAAATCCTAGACGAACAACCTCCACTGCCGAAACCTGAACCTAAGAAAGCTCCCCGGTTTATGCCTATATCCCCCGCTCCCCTTGCTGAAGCTGGAACGTCTACTGCTACTGCTTCCATATCTCGTCTGTTCACCAAAGCCATCCATTCCTCATCTGCTCGCCCACCTTCACCGCCTCGACATTCTGCTCTGAAGCAATCGTCTTCCTCTAGCACCACACCTCGTACGCCCTCTACCCTAAGCATACCCGATATGCTTGGGATTTCCATCAGCACGAGTTCCAGTTCAGGTCGCTCGACACCCAAGCGTATCAGCTTTGCCGAACTTCCAGAGTCATACGCTGGAACGCGACCGAGGGGCGAAGGTAGCAAGTTTGCAGACAAGCAAAAGAGGCGGAAGAGTAAGAGGAGAGATAAAAAGCAGGAAGAACCGCAGAGCTGGTGGCTAGGATGGCTGATGAACGGCGGGGTGCCTTCTGAGGATCGGATGGAAGATCGTATGAATAGAGGATGGGGTGGGGGGCGGACGTATGGGTCTGGAATTGATGATTGGGCAGTTTAACGACTTTCATGACCGTGGTATGTTCCCACGTTTTCCGCTGTCTGCAGATGATTGATGAACCCGAGTAGATGCTTTCTGTCTTATCGCTATATTTTTATCCGTTCTTGGCCATCTTGTTGCACGCTTCTTATACCATCCCATTCTCGCATCTCTCCACCCACCCTGCATGTATTGTGATATCACGATTTCCACTTCCCTCTTACTTGTTTAATTATTGTTATACGCACTGTTGTAGCTCATCTAGATGTCGTGCGTCTTTATGAAATCTCAAAATGTAACAGTTCGACGCACATCTTCGTGGCGAGTTGAGATTCTAAATGTATTTGTGATTCCTCATCAACACATTTCAGGTAATAAGCAGCCTATGTGCGAAAGGTAGTTACGCTGGTGTCTACGTAGGAAATGCACATAGGCAGAATTCCAGCACAGAAGACTAGTCAAACAAAGCCATGGTTCATATACCGAGTAAGGGCGAAGACAAGCGCGAGCCTGTACGACACACCGATAATGACTCCGCCGAGGAACCCAACGCAAGCTAACTGCCAGTGACACCAACCGGCTGAACGACGATGGGAAGAGTTTTGGCCAGGGGGTCTTGTGATATATTCAGCTCGCCCCGAATTCTCCAACCTTTCCGCTGGAGAGTGGAGCAGGGGTTGCCTTAACACGGGAGTAAATGAACCGTGAACTTGTCGCGCTGAAGCTCGAGCGATGATGTGTAGGTTATCCGCATCAGCAGCTGGGTGAGTGGAAGTTCTGATCGGAAACTTCGACGCGTACTCCACAACTCCAGCGTCGAAAATGATATATGGTGTGGAATAACTGGGATGCTGGCGACCTGGTCTCGATGTTTCTTCGCTGGTGGCATTGATGAATTCCGACGCCATTTTGATTCTTATGGAAGGTGAATTAATGGAATGGATTATGGAAGATTAGAAAATGCAACTTTACCGAAAGCTTAGAACTTGAAGGAGTGAGGAACGCAGAGCCAGTGATATAAAAAGGAATGTTTTCCCTAGTGATCTAATGTGGGGAGTTCTGAGTCAACACACAAAACCTTTATACTATGGTTAGCGATAAGCCCAAATTAGCGAGAACAAAGGATAGTCATGACCTTTGTGAAAACAAGAAATGAACACTGAATTGCCGTCGGCGTTCATTAGTCTGAGTCGGCCCGAGTCCCCGGCCCCATGGCTGCCAGTCACGGTACCGTATCAGTTTTTCCACATCAACGTCAACACCAGAAGCAGTAGAACGCATTATTTTCAAGCGGGTCGACTGACTAGAAGGTCGAGTTTTTTGTTTGCATGTAATCAAAAGGTTGAATTTCCTATCAGATTAGCACCCACCGGAAAAATCCCAGTGCTTAATTTCGACCAGTCCCTGCTAATTTCTTTGGTTTCTGACAGTCTGTATAGCCCAGATGTTTATCTGACTTTTGAATATGCAGAGTTAAACAAACGAAGCTTCATTTTTCGCAGACGACTACGAGTACGGCTTCAATTCCATACTATTTGCTAACATGAAAAAATGACTAAATAATGTGCCGAACGATATAGTAAGCCGCATATACGTCAGCCTCCTATACTGTGGATTGGAATAACAATAATCCTAGCAGTCACTATCAACGTCCATAGCTTGGCAGGTATCATTTTAGGGTGACTCGATTATTGTATGTAGGCTCAGCGCAAAAAATTCTGTAGAATCCAACAATCTGGGCATGCAGGTCAGGAGGTAACTCATAACTTCCACTGGAACATGCATACTCACATATTCCGTATGTCACGTAGGATAGACGCATCGAAGCTCTAATCTTTGTCCTTGACTGGCTCCGGCTTGCTGGCCAAGAAGTTAGCCACAGGCATAGTGTAGTTGGCCCCTTCAGTACAGATGAGCATTCCAATCACACCAAAATGAGGAACGAAGTCTTACTCTTGTACAACATATCGCGAACGGGCGTAGCGGGATTCCCATCTATGATAAATCATCAGGCCATGACTGGAAAGCTGTCAAGATGACGCACCTCGGCTAATGACTACTGCCTGGGCTGTTACAGATGCATACAGTACGAACAGCGAGGGAAGGATGAACTTCATTCTGGGGGCGAAAAATCTCTGGAAGGTCTTCTAAGCACTGGGGGTTTTTATAACTACACAAGTGCTGTTCTCGGAATCCCGAGTTTTCGCAATGTTGGCGAGTCAGACCCGAGTCTTCTATGCATATTGCGTGCCCGTCGCTTGATGGTAACCCACCTTCGATACAGAACCACTTGCAGTGTAGTCGATGCCGCATCCTGAGGTTTCCGAGTCAACCCTTCGTGAAATTTGTGACACCTACGTTCCATATATTAAGAAAGAGTCACTGCGGTATCTATACGCGCACCGCCCAGTGGAGACCAAATTTCAGGACAAATCAATATTCTCCAAACAAGTCCAACATAGCCCTCTTCAGTGACTCGGATCTCGTCCATCTCAATTCTTTCCACACCGTTTACTGCTTTCCGTCTGTCCCGCTCATCCAAGAAGAAATGTCATAACAGCAATTAAATGCTTCGGTTCTTCCGTGGCTCACAGCAAGTATCCATCCTGTACAGCGTGCTATCTTCTCCGGCGCTTATACTTTTCAATGTCCTGTAGTCACGCTATCGCGTTCGCATCACGCCGCCTCCTGAATGTGGTTCAAACATTGTAAGTACCGACCCGCCGTTTCATTTGAACCCACGTCGTTTACGATACAGTAGCCAAATCTCGTGTGTGATTGGCGTCCTCAAACATCGGTATTTCACAATCCTCTTCCCCCATGTTACCGCAGATCTGTTAACGAGAGAACCTAAGGCTCCTGGGGAGCCAGGGTTGAGAACAATTGACGAGCACCATTATTTCCTACGCAAAAATTCTGGAATAGTTCTTGGTAGGGCAATTACCACTGATCACTTGGACGAAAACTTCTAACCAGAATTGCGTCGTCTTATCGGAGTGTATCACATCAGTTTCTCTTCCTCGGGTCAATGACTCGCGATTCTCTGTTTCGGTTGATACAAAGCGGTAAGCTCTGCCAAAACGTCGATGTCTTCTGCAACCAATAGAGTTCAATACTCAGCCGGCACTTGTTAATTTCCCAAGCCCCATTCAGAAGCAACCCGTCTAAACTTCGTTATAATTGGTTGTCGGCGAAACTCGAAACCACGCTCTATCTACTTACTGGGAGGTCTCCTTAGCCTAGTCTACTTAAACTTCGAGCCTTGGAACAAGTAGCGCTCCACTTCCGTTGACAGGTGATCATCTGTTTCCCCATCTTTGTCTCATGTCACCTCGTATTTCTACTTAACTACCGCTATCCGGAAAGACTTACGCTAGATCTTTTTTAGTCCCAAACATCGCGACGTCACATGGCCTAATCTGATTGCGTATCTCATTATAGCAGAGCCTTGTTCTGGAATCTGGTGCAATACTCCCAAAACATGCCTATAGCCGAGAGGCTTATGGGCGAGTCTGTGGGATTCCCGACATACAAGGAGGAGAACATGACAGTGATTAGGTTTGCCTTTATCATGTGCATGTGTACCTACTGCTCACCAGAATGTAATGACCGAGTCATGCGCGAGGGCTAGCTTCTGCATGAAACCCTTCGTAATGTATTGACATACGAATGTGAGTATCTGCATCCCGGCCAACCGTCTTATATATAGGACGGCAAGTAAGCGGCTTCTTATTAAGATCCCTTCTGACCGAGGCTATTATAGAGGGTTAGTAACCGAGGTCGGTCATGGTATTATGATACCGAATGGCTGATATCTTGGAACCCAGCGACGTACCCTTTGGACTTGTATAAAACAACCTGAAGATGCTGCCCAAACTGCATTCACAAACATGCCTCTCCATCGCTTCTATACGCCCATCGGATTCTATTCCAAAGAGGATAAAGCTGCTGTAGTCAAAGCTGTACAACAATGCTACCCCCTCCTGCCCAAATTCTACGTCGTCGTCATCTTCATTGAGGTGGACAAGGAAAACTTCTATGTCGGAGCGGAGGCCACCGACAACTTTGTCCGCCTAGTCGTGCATCACATGGCCGCCCATTTTAGGTACGCTCACAGGTTACTATAATCGATGTGTAATTGAAAAGGCTACGCAGCAATGAATACAAGAAAGAATTTATGGAGAAATACGAGAAGGCATTAGAGCCGTTCATCAAGGCACGAGGTGCTGACTGGGAAATACAGATTGCGGAGATGGACGTGAGTACCAGTATATTTGTCTTGGGAAATGCAGTACTTGAAAGTTGACGGGATGTCTTTCGCTGCAGCGACACCTGTGGGGAATGAACGGTATCAACCCCCCACCACGAAACTCGGAAGCGGAAACCCGTTGGATCATAGAGAACAGACCTTCAGAGTACTAGATTCTCTCGTGAGACGAAAGCGAGTTGCTTAATCATACGTAGACAAACGTCCCAGACTACGACCTGGTGAAAATTCAATTTATATGTTTTGTTCTTGAATATTATCGAGGAGAGCAGGTGAATTTACACAGCTAGTAATGTTTCCCGATAATGGGCATTGTCTTTCATGAAACAACTGACGGTACAGTATTGGCATTTCCTGTAGCCGAGTATTCAGCAAGGTGCGGGTACATGGTCCTGTCATAACTGCGAAATTGATTCCTCAACGAACACGACGATAGTAGAACATGCTGCCATGCAACAATCGATTGAGTCGGCCCTCGAACTCTAGGTCAGCTATCTATGCTCATGAGCTCGTGAATAGAGTGCTGGACATAGAAATCCCATATAGAAGTCCGACCATTTTCGATGACAGGAGTTGCCTTGGGCACTTGGTCCAAACAAGGGTCTAGAAGACGAACAACGATTAAATATCGTTAGCATCGTAGAGACGCTAAGAAACGAGTGTTAGACCACCTCGCCATATGATACTTGACGAATATCCTCTTTCGGATCAGGCAGATGATGTGCCATAATACTTTGCATGTTCTTGCTTGAGATCCCTTTCCCGAGGCAGGCAAGCAAAACCTTGTAGCGTATCGCACGAAGTTCATTACTTAATCATGCCAAATTTCACCAGTGATACCAGCGTACAGTTCATCGAGCAATATACAGGGACGTAGACATCCTCGTGATGTCAGGCGGATAGTTTGCTGAAGGCGGCAACAACCTGTAGGGCTGTCGTTTATTTGACTTATTGCGCTCGCGCATACGATGCCGATAAATCCCAGGCTCCTATTTTGATGGTACAAACGTCTTTAGCCATAAGTGAGGTGAAGGAGGAAGCAATGCAGCGGCCACGCGTCGGCCTTCCTCTGCCAATACGTTATAGGTCGAACATGCATTCTTCTGAGGAAAGGGAGGAGATCAGATAATGGATTGATTCCAAAGAAACATGGCAGACGCACGGTATCCATCGTATCCACTTGGATGCCTAGTCGGCTCATGTATGTTTGAAGAAATGGTGGTGGCTGCACCAATCGCGCACCCGTACCGAATAGTAAAATTTCTGCTACATGTTAGCGCGCGCAATCCAGAGAAGGAAAAAGAGGAACAACAGACCTGGTCTGGGCGAAACAAGGTCAAAAATCTCCAAGTGTTCTTTCCCCCATCCCTCCCACAAGGTTTGTGGTACATCCCATAGAAACACCTGTCCCTCAAGAAAGATGCATGCCGAAGGTAGGATAAGTCCATCAACTAGCTGAATGCCTTGATTGGTTATCCTCTTGACTTGTACAGCTGGCGGATTGTCGTCGGCGAGGATGTTGGTCAGTCCCCTGCCTCTGTCGTGATCACTCAGACTTCTCCAGCGTGGACTTGAGTGAAAAAGACGAGATGACTGGTGACAGAACGTTCGTTTGTGAACGGGAGCGAGAATATTGGTACGTCGTAGACAGTTCATGGTAAGCGGGAGACGACGATGAAATGACGTCACGGGCCCATCCTCAAATAAAAGCATGGCGATTAGACAACATTATGATACATGCACAGGTACGACTGGAAAATACAGAAATATAATAGAGAGATTCATATAGGCGCATCCGAGCGAAGCCTGGTCGACCTACGAGTACGTCGAATGTTGTCCGGGGGTGTAGCCGCCTTCCGCTTCTTCCCTCGCTTCGAGGTGATTGGTGTTGACAGTTCATCATTGCTCCCCTCATCTCCCGACTGATCATCCTTGTCCTTAGCAGCAACTTTCTTCGATTTTTTACCAGAAGCGGCGGTTGTCGTCTTTCTCTTCTGCTCTGGCTTGATATTCAGTTCTTCCCAGCCCCCTTGTTCGGACAAAAGTTTTATCGCATCCCAGGCTTTTTTATCCACGCGCTGAACACTTAGACGTCCACGAGTGACGAGGTCCATAGCTGAAAAGTTTTAAACACAGAAAAACGGCTAAAGGCAGATGAACTTACATTGAATGGCTTCTATGTCAGACTGACTGATATAATGGACCGTTTCCAGCACGGACTCGGTACTCTGGGATCCCACGTAACGCAAGAAGGATAGAGGGACGAAGTGTTGTGCTCGGGCGGTAAACTTGAGGTCGATCATGAACCATTTGGGTTTCTCCTTGTCTGATTTCTAGAAAGAAATAGCCATGAATAATCTGGTAAATAAAGAGGAATGGGACATACAGGGTCAAAGTACGGGTGCGAACTTGAGGCACAACGTCCATGAGCATACATGATACAACGCAGGTGTGAACACATACGGATCCCAAGCAGTGTCTGCACCAGGGTTGAGAGTTCAGCGATTCTTGACTATTAATATCCACCTACAATCAGGATACGCTTCCTTGGCAACCTGCGTGAGTCGTGTAAATGAAGGCAAGCGGGATCAGACAGGACTAGCAGACCTCAGCGAATGCCGCGATTCCTTGATGCCATAACGCGTCAAAGCTTATTTCATGCTGAGAAAAGACAAGACGGACCAGGAACTTTGCAATTCGAATGGTAGAAAAGAGCCTGGTCAGACGCCTCAGTGTGTTGACTGTAATCAATAATGACACTAAGCCCTTTCGTACCTTGTCTCCAACTTTCATCTCCTTCATGAGATTTCTAGCTTCGTAGTTGCGAACGCCCTCCCATGGGGATGTACTGATGGTCTCGAAATCGTCGACGCTGAACTATCGAGACGTCTGTAAGACCCTATGGCAGTCATGAAAAGTGACTGCACCTGCGATATCGTAAATATCATCCAATCCAATCAGAAACGGGACGTTACCTTTACATCCTTTCCCTTGACGACCCGGGAGTCGGGTTCTGCCTTGAGAAGCCAAATTTTCTCAGGTTCTGACATGACCAGGAGAGAATGAACGCTAACGCGTTGTACTTACTAACTGCGCCTGGAGACGCCGTATTCTATGCATATATATATACACGATCTCGAGGTGGGTAAAAGATTCCATAGCTAAGTGGTTATAGCATGAGATTGCAGTTATTACCTTGGATCGGTAATTGTGTAACAATCTCGGGGTCGCGTGTTCGAGTCACGCTGGGGTCTATTTTTGATTTTTTCTTTTTCTTTTCTGAGACATGCCACTGGTCAGAACTTGGAAGTCTTGACTGAGGACTCTTCAGTCAATATGCTCAGTCGAAATGGAATGTAGGGCGCAACCGGCAGGGTGTTCTACAAGCTAAAATTGGGATTGTTATCTCCTTTTCAATTAGTACACGTCTTAATTTCGCAACATGCGATATTTAGCATTCTCTGCCGCAGCGGTGTAGTGGATAGGCACTGCGAAGACCAGACACATTTCGTGCGACTACAAGTCTACGACTTGTCCAACTCCAAACTCAAAGCCTTTGCTAAAGGTCTTTGACTCGCATCCATATTGAAGCAGTCCTTCAGCCACACCCAGATTAGCTCAGGTAGTTCAGAAGGCATTTCAGGTCGAGAACCATTCACCAAGACTTCATTTATAATCGCCCCCTCTGCCCAGATGTGAGAGAAGGGAGGCCTGCCACTGTATATCTTTCAAGAGTGTTGATTGGGGCTATAAATATGGTACCTAAAATAACCCTCACCTCAATGACTGTACACCCATACGAGTAGACGTCTCTTGCCTTCACATATCGTTGATCAAAAAATCGAACCACCATCAGCTCAGGAGGAAACCACCGTAAAGAATCACCCAGCCGAGATAATGATGAGCTTCCTGGGGCTTAAAGTTCGATCGCCAGCGCTAATCTAAAGTCACACAAGCAGCAGTGAAAGTCATCGGTGATAAGTATATTAGCCTGCATGAGTATGTTAGAAAGTACTCTCGAGAAGATTTTATACTGATTCCACGAATGTCACCGTGGACTATAGGTGGGTGAGCAAGTGGAGGTAAGCTATGCCTCTTGCGATTTCAATTATCTGAAAAGGTTCATGTGAATGAAAGCTAAGGCATCAGTGAGAACGAGATACAGATTGCAGACGGTTGTGGCAAGGATTACGCTCGAGGAAAGACGTGATATTTCGTTTGTCATTCAGGGGGAAATCAAGCAAAAACTCGGAGCAAACAATTCTCTTCGGACACCTAGGAACAGAAGAATATTTGAGTGCTTCAAGTTCCTCCACAAAAGGGCTTCGTTACAGAGGTTCTGAAAGTCGAACGAGTGGTCAGCAATCGAGATGCAGCGATACGATACATACCTCGATTATCTGTAACATACGTACTGCAAAAGCGCTATATCACAGAACATCTCACTGCGCCTGTTCTGCAGAATCTGGACCAATTCTTTGGCACGAACCAACGCGCCGTCGACGTCAATGATATTCTTGTCGTCGCCATTTCCCCTGGAAAAACATTGGTCAGAGATCCATGTTTCCTGGGTTTTTGCTTGTCAATAATGAGAAGAATATAAGTGATAAGCTACGAAAGAATGTGAGTAATATAGTAGCAAGCGCAGTAGTGATATACATACCTCAGTCGGGCACAGCGTAGGTGAAACGACTGAGGTATAGGGTAGGTACGGGCAGGCTATATAGATAATTGTGAAAGACAGGAGGTGTGATATAAACAGTAACTAGGAACGAGGGATGATCAAAAGGTAAAGTAAATACAAACGTACGGATATCCTGCAACAGTCAATGCCTATACCCTACCGTCAACAATTCCAATAATGCACAAATATTGACTTTCGAAGCAGGTATATCTGAATTTATGCCATGATTTGAGCCATGATCCTAGATTAGGAGCCTGAGGTCCCATGAGGATCACAAAATAAGAACACAAAATTCGCAAGAACAGGCTCGTCGTATTGAATAGCGTCCGTCCTGGTAGTGCAATCATTTCGCGTACTTCTGGCGGTGATACTCGTAAAACTTGATTGGATCTCGGATGAGTCCTATATGAATCATTCCGTATGATCAAGCCAAACAGGATGAATACTTACATCCTTCCCGAATGTATTGAAAAATGCTACTACAAAGTAGATCATCCTGAAAGTCTGGATCGGAAACACAGTCCGGCGTCTCCATTATGATTGTTATGTCGTCACTTCGTGTAAAGTCAAGTGAAGAGAGACAAGGAGATGGATTAGACGGCGAAGCAAAATCTTCCCAGGAGAAGGGTCGGAGTAGCTGGGATGGCTGGCAGACTATTGAGGCTTGGCAACACGAGAACAGTCAAGGGGCGTGTTGTTCCGTCCGACTTTCATCTTATGTTCATCTCTGGATTTACCAAACAAATGTCTGATAGTTAGCGAATCCATGACACCACACCGCATATCCACCTCCATACGTACGAGAAGCCCTAGTGAGGAATGCGACTTCGATTTGCTTGCCGGACAGAGAAGAACATTATGGGTGAACGATAGAGAAGGAAAGCTGGCGCGAGTTCGGCGATAGCGGCCCGGGGCCGATGCCATCCCTTTTCGCCCTGACCACATTTCTCTTCGACTCGCGCAGCTCGGATGCGACTTTACTTCGTGGCTTTCCAAGATAAACTCAAACACTCCACCGTCGAAAATATATTCCTAATGCAAGTCTCCAGTCAGCAGAGTCATAGATATGCCCCATGCAGGTGGTAAGGACAAATGCAGAGATTTCTAGTTTTTCATCAGGATTTAATCATGGTTGGCTGAGAGATCTAAAGGTGCATTATTTGACTCCCTGTTTGATCTTGCTCAGCGCTCTTAGTCGTTGTCGTCACAACAGCCATGAGCTCAAATTCACTACAGCGACCGAGACATGCCATTTATTCGCTATCTACAAAACGGACCGCTAAGGTCTTGCAATCGTTCGTCCAGTACTTCCCGGGGTGCCCTCTTCTGCGAAATTTGTGGATGGCCAGCAAAATACGCTAACACTGATCTGGACACTTCGGACAGAGTTTCACTTAGAACATACTCCGCTTATTATCTCTCACAAGTGCGATACCTTCCGATGACGCCGCCTTCGATAGCGAGACTCTCGACACTGGGAAACTTCGATTCGTGCTAGTATTGCCTTTTTAACTGGGACTGCGCCTGGGATCAGTCTGGAGGTTTTCCGAACAAGCAGTCTTCTTCACTGGCAAGCAGCTCCACTCCGAGATCTTTGTTCCTGAGTTGGAGCCTGAAATCATTCTTCTTGTCTGGGTCCCGACTGCATGCTTGTGCAAGAATCGCTGATAATGGGTTTCCGGAGGAATTTCCAACTAGCTACGCTGGGCAGTGGAATTTCAAAACGCCGAGCGGTGATTTCATTTCTGAGTGATGTGTCTCCGCGGATGCTACACCAAAAGACAATGAAGTTGACACTTTTAAAAATGATATGTTAGTATCTGTTCTTACTCTATTGGAGGAAATGAACCTACTTGTATTTTATCCAGATTTTACAACAGGACCGGCGACACCAGGCCTAAACCCACGCCCTCGAAATCGTACCTCCTCACCAATCGGTGATCTCATCAGCAGAGCGCGCCAGGCGTGGTGAGGATCCGGGGATGTCCGATCCAGCTAGGCGCATACCCGAAGAGCCGGTGGGTTCACCCACCACGACACCACCTGGTCGACATGACTCAGCATTTCACAGCGTCCTTGCCATGCCTCCCATGAGACTGTCGATTCTGACCTTTCTGCCAGAATACTCACCCCGCCCCTGGAGAACCAACGACATGCTCATACGGTACTAAGCATGGCGAAAGAACGTGTGGTTGCGGGTGTCCACGCTTCGCGTCGATACATATCTTCTTGTTACGGTACTGCCCTTCATAGTTTTGATTTTTGCTCAGCTCACTGGATCGGTCTGAGACATCCGAAAGAGACTGCTAGACTCTTGAATTTTGGTACTGTACGCGGTTATCCTACTACCACCGAACTACTATGCTCTCCGACGCAACACATCGCGAATCCGTCTACAGCCATTGCGACTAACTAGTTGAAGCAGAAAAATAATCCTATCAAACCGTAAAATCTGCCGTTGTTACATCCAAGAGGGACTGAAGGAAGTGCGCCAGGAAATTGTGTCGTTGGCGTATCTGTGCCACTATATATCACAGGTACGTCCTATTATTCATTTGCTGTGCTGGGCGATGCATTATTTTGCCAATGTAGCGGAACGCCAAAGTCTCAAGTATCGCATCGCATCACTTTATCGACTGCCGTCTTGCTGGCCATCCATGGAAATTTTCAGTACGGCTCGAGATATATGTTGACTATAACTTGAGCATTCCTGGCGTCACAAATTACTGTTATGATGAGTGGTTAATGCCCCGTGATCTCTACCAACATTTTCGAAATTTCCTGCAGTATGAGGGCTTATGCGAAATGAATATCATGGAGGCGTGGGCAATTCGAAACTAAGGAAAGTACGTTGGCCACCTTTGATGCGAATCATGGACTAATGAGTTTACGTTTTAAGACTGATGTCATTCTATGTTCGGTGATGGAACTTATTATTTTGAACCGGTGCATTATTGTCACGATGAATTTCAATCTCCTCGTCGGCTATATCTCAACCGAAGCATTGTACCACTGCTTGTACGAAGTTCGAACCATGCTCGTTTGAATATTCATCTAGGTAGGCTGAACTGAATTCCTTGATCCGTGGTAACTCTTGTAGAGGAGTTCATACGGCAGCTTCGACTTTGAGGACGAATTGTCGAGTCACCCTTCCGACAGACATAAATTCATCACACACTTTATCACGATTTTTATCACGACGACTCTTTACTTGGAATTTGGAATTTGGAAGACCAGGCGCGACCAGTTTCGTCGGTTACCTATCATAAATCCGGTACATGTCGCAATGAATGTAGAGGACTCGCAGTCTCAGCTCTTGTGAAATCCGGTATCACTAGTACAAGAGTGTCCATGTACCTTTGCCAATCGTCCAGGTGGTCATGAATAACAAATATGACGATTGCCTTGGCCCCTTCGACGCTTATTGATGTATGCAAGCCAAACTATGTTCGGCAGCATAGACTACTTGGTTGAATTACTCTGTTACAAGCAGTCTCATACGGCGTTGCAATACCAGAACCGTTGTCGCCTCCTGAGGAACGGTACTAGACACAAAAAAGCAACATGAGCAAAATGGCCTGATCTCGAGTTGATGCCGACGTACCACTTGTAAGTATCGACAACCTAATAAGGTTTGAAACGTCGCGACGCTTTCAGTTTTTCCACCTTTGCTTTCGTCTCTTCCCAGTTTTGCTTGAGTTTCATCAAGTCTGCAAACAGCATAAGGGAAAAGAAACAGGCAGAAAAACATATAGAAATACACATACCACTCCGCTGCTTCTCAGCTTTCTGGAACGCATAAAACTCAGTCTTCTCCTTGCTTTCCTTCTTCTTCCGATTCCTATTACTCGGCTCACCACTCCGCTGGAACTTTTTACTCGCCACAGCAACACCACCACCCACAGTCTGGCCATATGCGCCACCTCTCGTAACAAGTGTGAAACCATCTTCGTCGACGATAGCCTCCCCCTTGCGATACTTTGACTTCTGCTTCGTTTTGGCCAACTCAAACTCGTACAGCTCCATTGCCGAGTCAGCATACGCGCGCACAACATCAAGCGGAGGCCGCAGGGAGTCGTACAAAGTCAGATAATGAGCCAGTCCTGAAGGTTCATCTGACATCGGCCAGGGACGAGGCTTCGTTGGTGGTACGAGGGCGCGCTGCAGCGAGGAAGAATCGAGAAAGACGACATGGGCTGTTTGACCTGTGTGTCGCAGAGTCCGAAGGGGTTTTGTAGGGAGCGGAATGACCTGAGGGGGCTGAGGAGGCTTAGTTTTATTGAGTCGCCGTCGTTTCTTTGGTTGGATGTCTTCTCCTTCTGCAACTCCTCCCTCGGTCTCCATGTCTACCTCCTCATCGCTCTCGCTATCATCGCTTTCCTCCACCATATCATTTTCTTGGGCATCTTCTGAGAAGGATACCGTTTCCACCGTTCCGTGAGTCTTTAAGAATAGTGAAAGGTCGCGTTCTGTCGCATCTGGAGGTAAATTTGCCAAAAATAGTGTGCGACCCACAGGCCATAGTTGTTTGGCGGCCTTTTTAGAACCCTCATGAGCACGGGCATAGATATAATGTATCACGGATGAGGAATAAGAGACTGGCAAGGCCACGAAACCACCGACGGTCGACATTTTGAATGGAGCACAGAAGAAACCTCACGTGGGAAAAACCTTCGGCTCGATGGTGCCGTGCTCTGCCGGGCTAAATTTAGCTATGAAAGCCTCTCGTCTTTTGACCAACGATACATATTATGCACCTTCATGAATCACAACAGATGAAAGTAACGAAGCTGAATTGTATTTATGCGATTTTTATACTATGGTACTGTATATGAAAACAAGTGCCGCGAGTTCTATAGAAAGATAAAGCTATATCCAACTTCAAACAAAACAAAACCTTAGTAGGAGTGTAAGGACGAGGAACTAGCATGGACGATGTGTATGTACTTATGAGAGCGACGTTTATTCTGATAGATAAGAGAGAGAGACTGAAAGATAGCAGATATATATCACAACCATCTTTAAATAGGTTCATGGCGGATAAAGAAGCTTCTTATCAAAATTCCTTGATCCCGTGTCTCCTCTGACCGAGGATATTACAGAGAGTTAGTAACCAAGATCGGTCGGGGTATTGTGATACCGAATCGCTGATATCTTGAATCCAGCGAGTCGCCTTTCAGACCTGTACATAAAACTAGCCCAAAATGTTTTCCAAACCGCATCCACGGATTCTAACATGCCTCTCCACCGCTTCTATACCCCCATCGGATTCTATTCCAAGGAGGATAAAGCTGCCATAGTCAAAGCCGTCCAACAAACCTACCCCCACCTGCCCAAATTCTACGTCGTCGTCATCTTCATTGAGGTGGACAAAGAGAACTTCTATGTCGGAGCACAGTCCACCGACAACTTTGTCCGTGTAGTTGTGCACCACATGGCCACCCATTATAGGTATATTCACAGGTCACTACAATCCATGCCTATTGAAAAGGTCGTACAGTGACGAATACAAGAAAGTATTTATGGAGAAATACGAAAAAGCATTAGAGCCGTTTGTCAAAGCACGAGGTGCTGACTGGGAGATCCAAGTTGCAGAGATGGACGTGAGTACCCGTATTTTGTCATGAGAAATGTAGTGCTTGAAAGTTGACCGGATATGTTTCACTACAGCGATGCCTGTGGGGAATAAACGGTATCAATCCCCCACCACGGAATTCGGAAGCGGAAGCGCTCTGGATCAAAGAGAACAGACCTTCAGAATACTAGATTCTGTTGCTTACTATCTAACGTACGTAATTTAGAAAACAGTTGAATTGTATGTATATGATATTACTACCATGGCATCTGAAAACAGGCGCGAGTTTTATATAAGACAGAGATATTTCCGACAGAGACAACAAAACAAAACGTTAGGACTGTACGAGGAGCTAGGATGGATGAT
The DNA here is from genome assembly GCA_030435615.1 of Armillaria luteobubalina. Lineage (NCBI taxonomy): Eukaryota > Fungi > Basidiomycota > Agaricomycetes > Agaricales > Physalacriaceae > Armillaria > Armillaria luteobubalina. The sequence continues at coordinate 13,597 of JAUEPU010000297.1, read as the reverse complement.
GTGTATGTACTTGTGAAAACGAATTCGAGTCTGATAGCGAAGAGAGAGAGACAGGGAGATGATATATATAAAATGGGCAAAACCATTAAAATGTGAAAGCGGGGAGTGGGGAGCGTATAAACGGGTCTCGCCTTTGGATGCAGAGAATAGGAAACGAAAATATAAAGAATTCGGATAGCGAAACATGGACGTAGCAATGAAAACGAAAACCATCTCCAACCATAAAAAAGAAATATGCGTCGCGGTGAGGGCGTTATATCCGCTGAGAGTAAACATGTGACAAAAAAGGTGCTAGTGCGAATCGAATCGTAAAAAACATGCCGAGATGGAGAGGAGACAGTCGTTACGGCGAAGGAGATCCGTTCATAGTTAGTTGGAACTGAACAGATCCTCCACTATCCGAACTTTCGGCGGGAGACTTCCAAGGTCGATCACGATCTAGGTCAAGACTGGCTAAAGTACCGTTTAGATCGTGCATAGCATCCAACTCCTGTGCAACGATCTCTCGCGCTGACGTTTGTCCCGACGATGGACGTGAGATAGGAGGTTCAGGGCGTCCAGGGGCGCGGTTGGCATGAGCGTTGCTACTCAAGAATGTGCCGTATCTTGTACCCCCTCCAGAACGTGTCGTAGAGGATGGCTTGGTGGTGGTTGCGCTCCCAGCGTCTGAGTCAGGACCGTTTATGTCCTCGGATGACATAGGATAGAACCCGGCAGGAAAGGATTTCGACAAATAGGAATGCATGTCATTGTGAGGATACGAGTCTCGTCGTTTCAGCTCTTCGGCATATATACTGGGTTCGGGTGAGAACGGGGCGAACTGTGATGACGCCGGGGGCAAGGTTTCGGTTGCGAAAACAGCCGGGGCATGATTGGTGTCAAATGGATGCGGGATTTCCCGAGGGTAGCCGAGGAATTGCAACCTGTTTTCTACGGATAATGAGACGTTGTCTTTCGGGGGTGTGAGATATCCCAGTCTTGAAAGGACATGAACAGCCTGATCCTCTGAAAGGGGGCTCATGAAAGAGCTCATCTGACTTTGTAATGCAGCAGTCTGCGCTGCTTGAGCAGCAGCCTGGGCGGCTTTATCTGTCAAGTAAACATAAGCAGCCAGATAGTTTGAAGAAGACATTAGACGCCTACATTGACTGCGGCCCCAGCTCAAACGAATCCGACTGCCTCCTACAGGGAAGCCTTGCATCTTTTCAATGGCTCGTTCGGCATCTGATTTTCGAACAAACTGGACAAAACCGCAGTGTTTACCAACGGGAACTTTGACCTAATAACGATTGAGAAGCCGTCCGTATGTATGAGGGAGAAACTCACGTAATGAATGTCACCAAACGGCGCAAAGAACGTCCTGAGAGTATCCTCGGAAATAAGAGGTGACAGTCCTCCAACAAAGACCGTCGTGTTATATGGGTCTGTTGAAGTGAGCTGTTCCCCGTTGGGACCTATGAGGTTCCCAAGGATAGCTTGAGCCTGTGCATGATGCTTCCACGACTCTTCCGAAAAATATCTCGGCCCACCTGAATCTGCTTGCCTCTGAGCCCGATCTTGCGCGAACTGAGACGTGATTGAAGTGGAGGCTGCATTGGCCTTGGGGGGTTCCCGTTCACCACTGGCATACTGCTGGGCGATTTGCGCCAGAACGTGCTCTGGAAGATTCATCATGTCTTCTGCAGTATTGGCGCTGAACGCGGATGATATGCTGGCGCTGGACCCGGTACCTGAGCTGAGGGTAGTCCCAGAATTCGAGCCTTCTATTGTAGTCGCCGAGCCTGCAGAGTTGAGAGAAGAATTCGAGGTGGTGGCAGCGATAGGGGCGGAAACGCTCTTCGTATGAGTCAGAGCGGGTAGAGGCACAGCGATAGTGACACCACCCTGTTCTTGACCACCGGCACCAGATGCCGACGGAAATTTAACTTGAGGAAGTTCGTGAGGAGGCATCATGGCAGGGGGCTTGAACTTGGCGGTCGCTGGTGATATTCTCACTGATAATAGGGTAAGTATATGCGGTACGGAAGGCAATGTGACACGCACTTGGTCGTGAGAGACAGTATAGACCGTGCATTTCAACGAGAGCTCGCTGTTGATCTTTTTCATCGGTGAATCTATCGACTGAATGAGGGAGCTTTCAAAACTAAGCATATGCTGCACGAACCTCACAAAGCCATAGCCCCGGGATACTCCGGTAACCGGATCCAACATGATTTTGGCGCTCTTACAGCTAAGGAAAGGGCGTATGAATTTAGGCTCTCGATCGCTACGAAGACCGAGCACTGGATTCCGAAAAACGGCAACAAGATCCGAGTTGGACGTCTCTGGTGCGAGATCGCCAACGAATATGCTGTACTCCTTGGGATACTGCGGAGAGCCAAGCATGGTAGGAGCTGGAAATGAGGCTGTGACCGGGGTAGTCGAAGGGATGGAAGACGCCCAATTGAGGACGAACGGTTTCGTCGAGTTCGGCATAGTGAGCGCAGAGGACCCGCCATTGGTGGAATTGACCTGAGATAACACAGAAGCGGCGTGGGCGGGGGTAGGAAAAGTAAGGAAACAATAGCCGGGATTGTTGGCCTGCTGGCCCGTGGCGGGGTCAGGGGCCGGGTGGGGTACCTTAATGCCTACTGGATCCCAACTCATGAGTGAACAGACCTGTTTGGCGTATTCTTCATCCATCCAGGGTTCCAGTTCACCCCACCAAAGAGTAGAGCGAGATGTGTTAGAGGCGACGGTCTGAGCCACAGGAGCCGGTGGTGAGTGATGGGTCGCACGGAAGGTATCTCTGTCGACGCGGTCGCTGAGGGAGAACAACGGCGAGGACGACGGTGAGGAAGAGGGATGATGGTGGTTGAAGAGAGAGAATGGTGAGCTGGTAGATGCTTGAATCGCGCCTGTCTGAGCATTGTTTGTGTTTGGTCGAGATGTTTCCCATCCAGTTGAAGGCTCCCAGTCCACGCCTACTGACCTCGGCACCGCGCTCGTATATAACGAATAATTTGACAGTGTTCCGGAGGTCCTACGGTCCACAGTTGAAAACGACGGCTTTGGAGTACTACTACGATGTGGTGCTTCCCTCTCAGCAGTATTACGCATGAATCCCAAGCCGGGAGGGCTGCCGTAATCATTCTGGTCATTGCGCGACATGAGCGGTTAGAAAATCGAAGTGTGCCGGTCGGAGAAAGAAGGTCGATGATAAATGAGATGATGCAAAATGCGGATATCGATATGAGAGCAGTCGAAAACTGATGTAACGTTTTTTCCTTGTTTTATTTGGTGAGATAACTGAATAACTGAAGCGAAGATGCGACGACCAGAGAGATAAATGGATAATCAGGAGATGAAGAGCGAAACAAGCGATGAACAATGCGGAACAACGATTATCGACTAGGAAAATGACTGGAAAGGAGTGAGGCCGGTAGGATGAGCGCCGATTGGTGCAATGGCGGAGGGGACGCACGAATAATCCAAGAGGAACGGCGTCGGAACTGGGGGGCGGAAAGGGCACCACGCAAGGGGCTCTTGGTCACTTTATACCTTGCGCAGGCTGCGTTTGAAATTGTGCGGAGTCGGGAAAAAACAATTGCGGAGTTGCCGAAACCGGTTGAAGAGCTCCTAATACGCTACCCATCACCCTGATTCTCGATTCCTGGGCACGAATCTGCGAAACGAATGTCATCAATCTGACCAAAACAGCCTTGTATCTCCGTATCTCCGTTTCTCAGCGGAATACGTCCTACATCATCTCCTCAGCCCAAGATAGGGTTCAATGGTGTTTTGGCGTAAGGGACAGGATGTTTGGATGTTCAGTTGAAATCTCCTGTGGGACATCAAAGTTTCATCATACTCTTTCCCACCGTCTAGACTTACATACTTCGGCACTTATATTGATCTGTGTGGGTCCAATGCTGTGCATCTTCCATTAAGCGCGTTCCTGGCATTTAGCGCCATGCTGCGCGTTATTTCACGCTCAGTGCTCAGAAAGTCTCGAGGAGGCTACCTTTTCGCAAAAAATTAGGCCGCTACCGATATTCGGCCACTCAAACTGCAGAATCTCGGCTAAAACCCTGGATTTCTCTCAGCATCACTCGCCAGGACGACCCGGTCTGAATCTGCCATTGTTCTGCGTCATACCCTTCCTGAAGGCAAATGTTAAGTCCGATGCCTCCAGCGCGTAAAGCTATTGCTGTCACGCCACGAGGGTACTGACATTTTGACACGCGAGAACGCGACGCGTCTCGTCTTCCTCAACCTTGCTCCTGCTCCTTATTGTCTTGCGTCATTCCTGTGCCTATTGGAAGGGGTATGTCCTTGGTGCAGAGCCGTAAGGTTCGTTTAATCGCCCCGTATTCCATACGTGTTGCTACCCTACTCGGTAGAGCCTATTGTCCGCCTACTTAGTACTAACACCTCTCGTTTCACGGGCTCGCTGGAGCCGCTGAAAGGTGAGTCTACTAGTCAGACAATGTCTTTCGAAACACCATTGTTTCCACATTTACGTTTTCTGGCGCAGGAGGCATTAAATAAATACGATAGTTGATGCTGTTTGCACGGGGAGAAGGAAACCTGAAAAGGCAGGATACATTTTGTATCGTCCTGACTGCTGTTTCCGGACCGCGATGTCGTTATTGCCTTCTTCTTTCACCTGATACACTCATGCGCGTTCGTATAATCGATCGTTTATTCTTCTCACGCGGAAGTCTAAGGAACTTGGGCTCTGGACCTTTCTTTGCATAAGGTTGTCTTCACGTGAAGCTAAAGCCGCAGTGCTAAGGAAAGATGTGTCAGTCTATTTGAAGTAGCGTTTCTCGGCCAGGTACTGTTGGAATTTGGCAATCCGGCATCGTGCCGATCTGTCTTATTAAGGAAGAAGATTGAGGAAGAGTATAGAAAGTTCTAGTAAACAGTCCTTTAGTATATAAGTAGGTACTGTAGTGTACATCCTCATGCGTTTGCAGAGCTCAGCCAAGCGCAATACTATTGGCTTGAACACTATGCATACATACTGGGAATGAACTTCATCCCCCGTTTCACAACAGGTACTGACCAGGTTTCTCGGAGTTCATCAGATTCACTGATTTTACTGATATACCGAGTCACCATAAGGGAATTCCCGTTTGTCTTTAAATTTCTCAGGATAGACGCATCGGTTCCGAACGTTAATCACGCTACATATAAGGCTTAAGTTACATAGGCTCGCCCACTCATGTGGCCATGAGTAATAAGAATATTAACGAAGCTTGAAGTCCGTGTACTAAATATAATAACGTGGCCAGCTCTATAAGTGCACGTGTCAGGCCCAAGGGCTGAAGTTTCCCTCGAACTTCGCTGTAAGCGAAACATAGTTGCGAGCCTAGGTATTCAAAAAGGTGTTCATACCGGCTCAAAAATTCTTCACTCACTTGTCTACGTGGAAATCTCAGGAAGGAAAGCTAGATCGATATCGATGTCGGTTCGGAATTCGAAGGTTCTAGTGTCTCAATAACAAATGATGCGCCTAGAGGGGTACCGGTACAATGGAAATTTGTTCAATTGACTCATCACAAAATATAAGGACTAGGGCTGCTAGATAAGCGCTCGAACCTAGGAGTAACAGGATGATCCCGAAGTTGAAAATGACTGAATGAATGGACCGCGTCAGAGTACCGCCGGCTGCTTACATCAGCGCGAAACTTGCCACTGCACTTCTATTGGTCCAATTTTGGGTGGTTGTGCATGGGCCTTGTTTCTCGAGCAAACATACTACAGAAAGAAAATCTCTAGGCCGTCTCTCTTCTTGCTCTTTCCTTCTTTCTTAGGCGTTTTTCGACGGCATACCACCCTGGGTGGACCGGCATGGGACCGAGTCGACGGCCGTCTGCTGCAGGTATGATTGGCTCATCCGTCTCCGTCGCCAGCAGTTCGCGCGTGCACAGGAGCCAAGATTCACACTATGGAGGTTCTCAATATCCTCGGAACGAGCAGCAAAAGAAAATAGTGCAGGTACTAACACAGAGGTTGAGATTGCTGGTGCGTCGGTCGATTATGCATACCAATTTCGATGTTTACAGTCTCTCTCTGTTGTCAGCTTCCCGTCCGGTCGGGAAAGACGTTGCACCAGCTGGAGTCTGATGGAGCTACACGGCAGGCAGTCAATGCCCTTGTCAGGTTATCGCAGGACTCTTGGGAAACAATATCATTAGCAATGAGCGAGATGCTGGATGAACTCCTCAAGGTAAGTGGCGGCTAGATTCACAAAGAATTATTGTTGACCGTTTTAAAGCCTGACCTCAACATCCCAGTCCTGCAATCACAACTTTTCATCATGAAAGCTCTGGCTGCAGGCGTATCGTCGAGACCGCACAGTATCCCACGAACAGGATCTCAAGCTAGTCACCGAGCACCGGGTTCCGCCCCAGAGTCTCCCGTTCCATCATTCATGTCCAGGGGGACGGCAACAACAGCAACATACACTTCTCCTCCATTAGAGCAACCCCCCATGGAAGATAATTGCGCTCGATACCTGTTGATTTTGATGGTCTCATTTTTACGACAATCTTCGCAAACCGAGCCGCCTTTGATGATGGAGTGGATTCCTTCAGCAGATATCTCATTCCGTGACTATGAACTCGCGAGCTCAGCGTTTTCGTCAGAGGGAACTGACTTGCCGACTGATTATGCTGACACGTTTTCTCATGACCTCAAACCGCGAGCATCTTCCGCATCTGTCAAGTCCGGCAAGATGAGCATCGCGTCTCTTATGCCGACCCGAACAGGCGTCACTACGCAACGAACACCCATGTCTGCTGTTAATTCTTTTTACACTTTGAATGCGTTGATCGAAAAGTATACGGGCCGGATAATTTTCCATATTTCTGCGTCGAATTGGAATGTAGTATTTGATCGACTACGGATGAAGATTCGCCAGCTTTCTCAAAACGATGGTGAAGTCGATACCATTGATATTCAGTTACTATCGCACAGTCTCCTCGATAGACCACGGCTTGTGCAAGGTTTAAATGGTGAGTCCTTTTCTGTAATGGATTATACTGTACCTCATTGTCTCGTGCAGAACTGTCGTCCCTTCTCGTCAATATGACGCCCGAAACGCATGTCGCCTTTGCAAATCCTCTGCGCCTTGCTGTCTGGAATTGGATAAGGAATTGCCCTGCCGAGTTCAACGAAGTTTCCAAGGGGCGGCTAAAGATGGATAGTGTTCCGGAGAGAGTATTTGACTATCTTTACCCGAGAGTCAAAGTCGGGTCCGAACGAACAATGTGGCCGGCTCTCATAGCTATTCTCTTCCTCACTCCTGACAGGTTGTCGCACGACGTTTTTTCTGGTCGTGGACAGAAGTCAGACAAGTTTCTAGAAGACATTCGGCGGCAAATATCTACTCAAGCAAGATTACGGGAATTGGGTCTAGTCTGCGCGTTAGACATCTGCCGTGCAGCCATGTACATCGACCCACGCGGCAATGAAGAAGTGCCTCTTCGCTTACTCGCGTACGACATCATTCACGAAATTAAGGTAGCAGATTCAGTACTCCTGAAAGCCCTTGCTTACACTTTTATTAGAGCGATTTGTTTCACAATACCGCGACTAAACCCTTTTGGGATCCTCAACATGAATTCCTTGACATTTCGCTTTACGCTGACGTTTTAGTGTTTATTTTCCGATTTCTATCCGAAGAGGAATCTTTACCGCTATTCAAGGCATGCGTGGAGCCAGAAAAATCGGAAGCGGTAAAGATCTGCATAGTCCGTGCGTGTAAAACATTGTATCAGGAGGTTCGCTCAGTCTTGTGTCTTCGCCGTGAGCTAGTAACGATCATCTTCTTTCAGAGTTCGAAGTTTAGTTGGCAACGATCTCTCAAGAACCTGGAACCCATTATAGCGCGACGGTTCCTTAATATACTGAAGGTAAGATAACTTCATTCCCGCTTGGCACTTTGTTCACTTACTCGTGTAGACCACATGCGTTCACCGGAGCGAGGTGGATCAATTTGGCATCATGAAGAGACCAGCAAGCCGCCCGAAAGCGAAGAGATCTCCTGAGATTTCACCCCTTCCCGACAGAGAGGTGCTCATCCTCGCTATACTTTCGCTGTGGCGAATGTCTCCCGATTTCGGTTTCAAGTATCTTAGTGAAGAAGAGATTGATTCGTGGACTACCGCCGTTGCAAGGCTTTGGAATGCGCAGATCGACTATTCTGTAAAAGCGTCTCTGGGAATATCATCAAGGAAACTGACGGAGCATGTTTTCACGTATCTTCCAACTGATCCTAACGTTCCCAAAATGACTGCGTGGTTGACATATGCTCTGTATGTAGTCTGCATGGAGCGCCAGGCCAATTCTGATGCTTTGTAGGCCGAATACCCTCATGGCTATCGTCAAGAATCTTCTGGATGCTCGCATAGATATCGAAGCCCAACGCCTGTGGATAACAATGGCACTCGATCTTTTGGGGCTCTACGCCGTGAAAGTGGATGTATGTGACTCGTGTAGCGTTCAATATACTTCGTGCTGAATACCTTTATTCAGGAGGATCACGTCCGGCAGATACAACTTACTGAGAGGCGGGTTCCGGCATTTATATTGGCCGAAATAGCCTTTCTCGTCTCTCTCACTTCAAGCGACAACGGCGTATCCTTCCAGGCGGCCAAAGGTCTACGTTTGATTTCCTATGCAGAACGACAACCTGGGGCGCCTACCAACCCTCTGATCAATGATGAAGATAGGCCAAAGCGTCACCCTATCTACGAACAGTTGGGTGATCCGAACGTCCTCATACATAGTTCGTGGAAGCGCGGCTACTTCAATGAACATTTCTCACGATAACACAGGTCGTGTCGGCCACCAGAAGCGAATTCGGAAACTCTTGCGTTTGATACCTTACGCTCCTTCCGTTTCACATAGCCGTTTGGACGGAATGTTACTGGCGTTGACTGCCCTTAACGAAATGCTGCGTTCAGGCGAAGATTCTACTATCAAATCGAGCGAATTTTTTGGAGCTCCTGCCGTAAGGATGTCCCTTTCCTCTTCGTATGATCATTATTTAGAAGCGGCCGTTTAGGATCACCGATCTCATTGGAACAATCTCACCCTCTTCATAGCCGCTCTCGGAGGAGCATGCGTTGAAGAAGCTGCTGACACTGATCTGCTCTCCAAGGTCATCCCCCAGCAGTGTCTTCCTGATCAGTTTTCGCAGAGCGCAAGATGCTTCGACCCTGGCGCACACATTCGTCAACGAGCTTACGTCAATGTTACTTGATGACGACGTTGAAGTTCGAACACCGCCCGAGACGCTCTAGGAGCCGAGCTGAGTCCACGTCTGTACACTAAGTTGTTGAAGTTCCTTGAAGAGTACGTATTATAATATCGGCCGGTCATTTATTGACTCTTGTTCTTTCCACAAGAATCAGTCGCGACATCATGAATAACTCTTTTGACGGACCATTGCGGTTTGAGAATTTCCGTTTGTTGGAGGAGCAAGTATGTCTATGACTTTTTGAGGTTTTCATGTTCCTGACAATGTACACAGGGTATCGCTATACTTAAGCTGATGGTCGAAAGCAGCCAGATCGAATGGACGACGTGATGAATCTTGACATCACCACGACTTTGCAAGAGTTAGCAGCCTGCCTTGTCGACATAATGGCTCAGATGCACATCGGACCAAGATCAAGTTCTGCACCCTCTGCGATAGGTAAATGACCGCACGGAAGCCTTGACGTTGCGGAAAGACAACAACGCGCGCCGAAGCATTCTCAGCATGGTTTCTGGTGGATTCAAGTGAGAATTGGCCCTGTTTCTGTGCGAAATGGATTTACTAACTGGCGCATTTTCAACTACTGGAGATGTCATGTGTCACGGACAGAGTTGAATTTGGCGTGTCTGCGCACGGTTGTCAAGCTTTTGGACCGTTCGAGTTTAAGCCTGGTGATCCTTCACCACAGGAGATGATGGGTCCCATTTTGTAACCCGTGAGTTCATCAAGTACTCAGATGTACTACTGTCTGGGTTAGAGGTTTGTCAAATTGATGCTCCGGTCGGTAATAACTTGTTCTTCGTGGTATATATTCTCACTCCGGTCCAGACATCTGATAGCGTCTCCGACGTTGGTTCTATACAAAAGTAGGCATATATCCCCCTTCCTGGTGTTTATTGACTCTTATGTTGGTTAAGCGCATGCGCATATCGCATAGAGAAGCAGAGCTTCGGGAGTTTGGTCATCACTGGATTATCACATCTGGTCAGGGCTAATACGGAAGCTGGATTCAAGCAGTGTCTGCCCTTGGCTTACTGTGAAGATAACCGCAAAAGAGCCATATTTGCTCACGTCTTTGCCCGGGTAATTGGTCAAGGTGCAAATTTGAGGCTACGGAACCAGCCGAAACGATAGATCGATATAAACGGTTGTGCGATGTGCGTACAATTATGGATTCTTTGTTTGTATTAATGTTGATGATTCTCCCCTAGTTGGTGAAGGAACCTAATGTAAGTAAAGGCATTTGACACGTTATGCGCCATTCATTTTCGTAGATGGTGTTGGCTCAAGCTATATGCGACACTTGTCCCGCGTCAGACATCGATAACATGATCAACATTCTGCTCAACTTGTTCAACACCCGGACGTCTCTGATGGCCCTGCTCAAAGTCATGATTACACGTGAAGTTGCTCAGACTGGTATGTTCTCCCCTTACCTGACATATTCAACGCTCATACAGTACAGAAAACGGTCGCTGCTCTTTTTCGTAGTAATTCTATCGGGAACCGCTTTTTTGGCTGCATTTGCCCGTATCCAGGGACCATCAGTACTTGCGGTCACTGATTGAACCTATGGTTTTGGCTATCAACAATCTCCAGAGGGTACAGGCTATGAGCTTGATCCTGCGAAAAGTCGGCGGTCAAGATCTACAGCAAAATCAGACCAATGTTCAATTCTGACGCAACAATTTTTAATGCTCATTCGTGATTCGCGCCCGGGTCTCCCACCGTAAGTAGTCGGTCATAGAGATCATTCATGACTGACGCATCGCCCAAGGATGTTTCGAGAAGTTTGCGAACATATTGCCACTACTGTGTAAGGATATGCCGTCAGTACTATTCTTCCACTGACTGTTGTATGCAACAGAGTAAACCGCTGGCATGATCCGTCTTTAAAGACCACGTCAATTGGCGCTTTCTTGTTCTTACGGTACCCTTTTCCTTATAACAGGGCCTAATATGCATTGACTTTGCTGCTTCAGGTTCATTTCTCCTGCTGTCGTGGCGCCAGAGACCATAGGCGTACAACTGCCTAACGATTCATCTCGTCGAGGCTTAATGATAATTGCCAAGATAATCCAAAACCTGGCCAATAATATTCTCTTTGGAAAGGAACCACATATGATGCGTTTGAACGACTTTTGACAGAAAATGTCATACATGTGACCAAGTTTCTGACTGTGATCCTTGTACGTCGTGTGGCCATCGCCGGTTCACCATGCACTAACTCAATTGAAGCAAATGCAAACCGAGGAAGACAACAAAGATGAATGGGCAGGTGCATATATCTATGATGACACCGACGTAATTGTACTCCATCGGTTCTTCGAGAAGCACGCAGACAAGATTGGAAAGAATTGCTCAGCATCTCAAAACCGTCAATCGATGGGGACTTCAACAGGTGTTGCCGGAAAACGGCTTGGGACGGGCTTTTGCACTTTGCTCGTTGACCTAGGGGCGCCTATCGAAGTTCCTCGACTTTCAACGCAGGATTCAGAACACCATCGGGAATATTGTGACCTGATGTTTCGTTACGCGATAAGCCCACAACAAAAGTGAAAGAGCTTTTTCACTGTTATACGAAGACCGGAGGTCAGTCGTCCAGTTCTGGGATGAACAACAAGGAGTACTCACGATTTTATCAGGATTCACAAGCTTTGTTTGTTCTGAGGCTCGCCAGACTAGATGTGGAGACGATTAGACGTGGAACTCTTGATGGCTTCACATCTTTCAGGTAAATATCCTATTTGTGTGTATGCTTTTTGGCTAATGAACTATAGACGCTGGAGACCATCGTCAGATGCGACTGGTTTTGACGTGATCATCGACTGTACCGGTTTCAGCGCAAAAATCGGAGCTTCCGTTACGGTGGGTGAAGTACTGCATAGGAATTAATACCATCCGACCATCAGGACGCGATTTATTGGGTGCTACAAGTTGAACGTCAATCGCTTAGCGCAGAGGTATATCTGACACGAGTCCAGAACTTTGTTGCAGGTTCGCATCTTCCTCTCGTCATCAAGGTATTTGCGAGCGAATTGAGTTTACAGGAATACACCTTGCTCGAGAGTTCCGGACTGGCCACTTCAGTTGAAGAGCTATTGCAGCTTGTCCCTGGCATTGAAGTCTCTGACCTGGGCTATCCAGGTAAGTGTCATTTATACTCAAAATATTGTACTCATTGTACCTGTAGCGGAGCTAGAAGGGAGGGATATATGTCTTTTAAGAACGTGACTTGATCAAACCCGGAGCGCGTCAGCCTCCGTTCTGAGTGTCGGTTCCTCTCACATTCGAATCGTAGGTCGTAGGTGTATTGCTATTTAATAAACATGCTTTTCACTCACCTCATGCCAGCTAACACCAGGACCAGGTGCTGCAACCCATTCCAACGACATCATACCTATGGCTGAAGTCAGCGATTCCTACATTACTGCTAGTCGAGATAATCACGAGTTCATCATCCGACGGATTCGCAATGCGTCCACAATCTACCTATCGTCCGAATCACATGATGACATTGTCAAGGTATGTTTTCAGACGACTTTTCTAGTGTGGTGCCACTGAACTGCGCGAAGAGTATCAGATCGGCCAAAGGTCGTCTAACCGAAACTCATTCGCCTTTGGGTGATAGATTTTCAAGGTTCTCCAACGTACCTGCAACTTTGCTGCATGTTGGCATGCTCAGTGTTGACCTGAACGACGAAGAAGTCCGCACTGCTGCGTATGATCTACTTGGCGCTGTATGCACCTATATCGGTTATGATAAAAGCCCTATCGTAGCGTCGAAAGGTCCGCGTCATCCCCATCTCATTCGCGATGCTCTGACATTCTTGTAGCTGGCTTTATCCCAGGTGATCCGAGTCATTTCGTTGTTCAATTAAGCGAGCGTATCGCTGAATTTGCACCTCGGCTCACCCTGGACTTTATCTCTGAGGTGTCAGCCACAATGACCATGGACACGAGGTCTGGCAACCACACTGGGCAATCGATAGGATGCTTATATTATCTGAGCCCATGGATAAAAAACCTTCCTCACTTCTCAAATCCAACGAGTAATCTCCATGAGCGTTCAGGTTCGAGACTCCGCGATTGCATCAGGGGCTTGGTTGATATAGCATTGACCCATCCTGAGGTCAGTACACTGGACAGACCCTATAATACTTTTCAAATAATCTTTACTTTCAGCTGACTGCCGCTATGCAACGGCATGTATGGACTGAAGTGGGAAAACTTGACTCACATACTGTAGACCTTGTACTAGAGGAGTTAGTACGTTCTGCCGTCGACGCTGGAGCTGGCACAACCCGCTGCGAAACACATGCACATATCATCGCGTCCTTGTCA
>JAUEPU010000296.1:0-47285 GCA_030435615.1 Armillaria luteobubalina | reverse complement strand
TTTGAGGAACAGCTTGTGCTCTTGTAGGCATTGAAGTACTCGTCAGACTATCTGTCGGTGCTCTTGGAGATTTTTGGAAAAGATGAGGATGTCATCGAGGTATATGGTTACTTTTCCTTTGGCGATTAGGTCATGGAAGATGTCGTTCATCATCCATTGGAATGTGGCGGGGGAGTTTGTGAGTCCAAAGAACATGACTGTTGGTTCAAACAGTCCTCGGGTGCAGAAAGCGGCCTTGTACTCATCGCCTTCTTTTATGCGTACATTGTTATATCCCAGCGTACATCTAGCTTGGTAAAATATTTGGCTCCTCGGAGTTTGTCCATGAGCTCCAAGATGAGTGGTAGTGGATATCGATTTTTTATGGTCATCTCATTGAGTTTTTGATAGTCTTGGACGGGGTGAAGGGCACCGTCCTTTTTCTTCACGAAGAAAAAGGGAGAAGCGAAAGGGGACTTTGAAGGATGAATCCTTCCAGTGGATAAGTTCTCATCCAAGAATTTGTCAAGTTCTTCCTGTTCGTTTCAGTTTAGCGGATATACCTTGCAGTCGAGGGTATTGCTGGCGTTGGGGACGAGTTCAATGGCATGGTCCCAGGGTTTTCGGTCAGGAAGTTCGTCAAAGTTGTCTTTCGAGAATAAGTCTTGGAAATCCCGATAGTTGGGGGGTACCATTTCTTCGAAACTCCTTTTTGGTTTCCCTTCGCTTGCTTTCATGGCTAAATCATTGGTGTGGTGAACTGCTCTGATTTCTATTTCCTCCATCATATCTACTGCTAATATAGTATCCCCTTCTTCTAACATCCCACCTATCCTCTGGATCCGCGTCTGGCAGAGTAAACAGCTGTTTTTGACATTGGCATCGTCCGAATATGATTTTCTGTGTCTTCCAGTTGATGACGGGGTTGTGACGTATCAGCCAATCGTGCCCTAAGAATACCCTCCTTGTGCCTAGGTCCGTCACTGCCAAGTTGATTCGTTCGGAGTGTCCTCCAATGGTCATTCGGAGTTCAACAAAATGAGTGACTTCGCCGGCTTTGTTTCGGGTACCGTCGGCATTGTAGACTGGAATTGGGGTGCTGGTTGCTCGGGTTGGTAGATCATGCTCTTCTACATATTTGCGGTCGATAGAGCTTCCAGTGCATCCACTGTCAATAAGGGCGGTGGTTTTGAGGGTCTGGTGGTTGGTGAGGGTTTCAAGTCGAATTTCAGTGGTTAAATCCTTTGCTCCGGCTCGAGCGCTTCTTCGGATGTATCGGACCAGTTTGCGGAGTTCCTCTAGCTGTTCGAGCGCTTTGATGCGGGGAAGGGTGACGATGCGTATTAGCATTTCTCGATCTGCTTCTGCTTGTCGCATCTTGTGCCTCCAGTGCGCTAGGATGGCGCGGGCTTCGTAGCTGCCTGTCGCTTGTCTGATAGCGCGCCATGTCCATTCTGTTTCAAACGGGATCATGTATCCGGATTCTTCCTTCTCGATAGTCTTTAATTCTGTCCAGTCGTGGTCCTTTTTCACCTGTGTCCACCATCTGTTGTACGCTTTCATGTCGGTAGCGTCGGGGTCTCCTTCCGTGATAACAATGTCCCTTGAGGTATGCTTGCCACTCAGGGTCGTCATCTTCATTGTACTCTTCTTCGGCTGTCTTCTTTGTCTTTCTAGAACCACTAGGGTTCACGGGCATTGCTGCCAAGATGTTGCCGCCCTTGGTAGCCGTACTATTGGCTCCACGGGTTGGGCGTCTTGCCTCCGAAGGAGGACTTTTTCGCTTCGGGGATGGCCCTCATGCATCTGCATTTTTGGCTGCAGTAGCCAGCTTGTAGGACGTGTCGTCTTCGTCATCCAGTACTTCCTCTAGAGAAACCTTTCGTGAGTTAGGATGAAGTGGAGGGGGACTTATCGGGTCTTGGGGCGTGCCTACCACCCGTCTCTCATGGCAGACAGGCGCGTTGTGCCCCGTCGGTTGAGAACTGTTCTGATCTGGGAGAAGACGTTTTCCGTTCTGTCCTGTCTGGCCCTGAGTTTGGATTGTCTCCGGCATTTGGGTGCGTATCTACAGGAGGCGCAGTTAGTTTTTTCTCGAGGGATCGCTCCTTTGGTCGTTGCCGCCCGGGGCTATTGGCACTCCATGCTCCCTCTGCTGGCAGCTGTTTGGCGGTCAGGGATTCTCTTTTTTTGGGGGAAGCCGCATGCTTCTGCTTGTTGTTGGTCTGGATCTGTAAACCTTGGGCTGTCCGGGAGAACCCCTCAGGTGCGCAATGCGACTTGCCCTGTGAGATCCCGGGCAAAGATCCCAAATGGGACTCAGTCCGAGGGGGAAGTATCGTCCCGCTTCCCGTCGGGGTTCGTTCCATCTTGGCGAGGTATTCCTCGTCTTCCTGATCCATCATGTTGGTTAGAATACTATAACCGATTCTGCAATTCCTTGGGTGCTTTGCTGGGGCAATAGAAGTGGGTATATTTGAATGCACATATGAATGTCCTACAGAAGTACTATGAGTCCATCCAGCAGTATATAATGCACCTTTAGAGAGTCTGGCTGACCGAGTAGAATCGCTTACTTGTCGGCCCCGTCTTTTACCCTCCTCTACTTCCGGAGGACGAGGGCGTCTTCTCCTCGTCCACTCCGTCTCCTGTTCTACTACTCAATTATTGCGGTGGTTGTTGTTGTTGTTGCACGGGGTGAATCTTCCGCCTCCGTCCCTTGGTTTCCTTGGCTGTCTGCAGTTGGCGGTAAAGTGCCCCTTCTGATGGCAGTTGAAGCATCGCCGTTCCCGTCGGATTCAGTCTATGTCCATTGGTTGGCCTTGACCATCATAGACTGGTCCGGTTCCAGTGTTGGTACTGGAGGGTCTGGGTTCTTTTGGCGGTTGTGATGGCGCGTTCTGGGCTTTCGGGGCTCGGTTGTCGTATCGGGGTGGAGCACGGTTATCGTTGCAGGGGGTGTTCTGTCGGTTCCGGGGGTCTTGGGGGCGGTAGCCTTTGTGAGTTCTGTCGAAGGCTCGTTTGACTGCCCGTTGATCGTTTATCTGTATAATGCGTCGCTTCCATTGCGAGTAAGTTCGGGGGATGTTTTCTCCAGAAGCGACGGCCATGGTGTACTCATCTGGTACCCTGGCTCGTACGGCCGTGACTATGTGGCTCTTCTCCCCTTGATCTTCCCATCTGCCGGCGAGCTGCGCTTGTTGTTCCAGCTCCTGGAAGTATCGGTTTGCTCCTCCGTCCTGCATTTGTAATCCGTACATGCGCTGTTCATGCACTTCCTCTACTGCGGGGTCGGCGAATTCTTTTCGGACCGTGGCTACAAAGTCCGCCCAGCTCAGAAGTCAATATCTTCTGTTGGTGGCGCTGTAATATGATTCGGCGTGGTGAACCCACCAGGTCAAGGCCTTGCCGCCGAAATGAGAGGTGGCGAAGGTGATCTGTTGGGATTCCTTGTAATAGCCTCGGTGTACTTCGAAGTAGAGGACACATTGGAGGAAGAACCTCTGTATGTCATCGTGCTTCCCGTAGAATAGCTCGGGCATTCGCATCATAGTGGGTTTGACCCCGAGGAAAGGGGCATTTGCGTCGGCGTGCCCTCAGGCATGTCCTGGGTTCGGGGCTGGGGGCATTCAGTCCGGCGGGGGTCTGGGCAAGGACCATAGGTCTTCTCTGCCTCCGGGTGAGTCTGGGTCTGGTGCTGGTGGTCCTCCAGGTGGGCCAGGGTTGACGATGTCTGGTGGCTCGTTATTGGGGTTAGGGGGAAGACCGTGCTTCTTCCGCAGGGCATCTAGATCATTTAGCTTCTGCGCTGTTTCTTCCCTTGCGGTTTCTAGCTTTGCTTCTTTAGCTAGAATGTCGTGGTAGAGGTTTCGGCAGGTCTGGGCCATGGCTTCACGTTCTTCCGCGGTTTCTTCCAGTGCTCCAGCGAATAGTCGGGATTTCCCTGGGATCGGGGGTCCGCCTTGTTGCCGGAGTGACCGTTTCGGTTTGGGGGGGGAATCGGGCATTGGTTTGGGAGACGGTGGGTACAGCTCGTCGTAGCTGGATATTGGGGCCTTTGCGTAGAGCAGAAAATCTGTATTGAACATAAAGACGGCCTGCTCGTGGGCGGCATGTACCCGTACTCTTTTCATCTCCTCATAATCTCGTTCCCTCTCTGCTTCCATATATCGAATCCCCAACGTGCTTGCTAACCATGAAATCTCCTCCACTATATGCATATACCTTTCTTCAACTCTGGAATCGTATTCTTCTGCCGCTTCTTCTTCAGTTAGAAACATCTTCACCTCGGGATAGTCGTCGTCGACCTCCGGCCACTCCTGTTCTCTGGCTGAGCCACTCGGCTCCGCTGTCAACTCCGTCTCCTGAGTCTCGTTGTCCTCTTCCTCTTCCAGTATACGTAGGTTCCCTTGGAACAAGGTCGAGGGGGATGCGGTTCTGGCTGATTCAGAGGGAAGGGGGGTAGACGACTCCAGCTGGTATCCTGATGGTGGCATGTCGTAGGGGCGGAACGTGATGGGTACGATGCCACCAGTCGCTGGGAGTTTCTCCCTCTGCTCGGGGCTCAAGCTGTTCCATTCTTCCAGGGGTATAACTCGGTGGCTGCGGCTAAGGATCAGTGAGGGGGCTGAAGCACCGCTGGTAGATCCCTGGGAGGTCGATGGCTGTGCGGTTGCAGGGGAGGTGGGCCAGACTGGGGGAACGGGGCTCTTCAGAGGAGGGGCGGGCAGGGAATTCCTCGGTGCTCTCTGTGTTGACTCTGATGACCTGGGCGACAGAGGCGGTGTATTCCGAGGCATCTTCATCGTACTCGGGGGCGGGGGTGCGGGCTCGGTAGGGGTAGTTAGCGAAATGCGGGAGGCCCCAAGGGCGAGTGCGCCCACACTGTCTTTCAGCTTCCCGGTCACTGTCTGCCAGGTACTCTTCAGCCTCTGGCTGGGGTACGGGCTGCTCCTGCTCGAGGGTTTCGAGCTCATACGTCTGTGGGTGGACATGTCGTGTTTCGAGTATCCATGGGGTTAGAACTCGTAGTCCGATTCCTATAATGACGAGGGTGAAGGGGACGAGGATGGCCACTAGGGCGATGTGGAACTCAGCAGTGTTCAGGTCTCTGGTTTGTTGCATGGGTCTTTGCTTGCGTCGTGCGCGAGGAAAGAAGGGAAGCTTCGAGCTAATTGTTAGACCCGAACCTCACGTGATCCAAACAAGAGTAAACTCGGGCTGCCTCACATTCGGACAACCACCCGAGAGTCTTGTGGAGTTCGGATATAAGTGAAGGAATCGGACTAAGGTCTTAGTCGAGCAAGTTAAGAGAGAAGTTCAGTATTAATAAACTTTAGCTCGAAGCTGGGGTATTACAGCGAGAGCTACCTACTTATATATGAAAACTGTAGTACTAATAATAGTCACAACGTATGTAGACAATACGGTTGTCGTGCGGTATGCACGAGCCGTAGTTACTTGGTACTTGGCCTAAGCTGTCTAGTTCTGGTTCATATGATCACGTGGGGTCGGGGATAACTCGGTCTTCTGATAATTAAGAAAGAAAATGAATAAGTGCGGAAAATCGTAACAACCACCAAATCTAAACCAAACAAGTCAAGTTGGAGGGCTACTCGCAATACTGGCATCAGCCCAGAAAGCTCCCATAGATAAAAACATTCTTGATGAGACAAACTCAAAATATGTAATCACAGTCTTAACGAAGGCCAGACAGAAGATAGAAGATGAAGGATATATTGGCACAAAAAATGCCAGGCTCATAAAAGAAACAATTGCCGAACTCAGAAAACGGAAAATGGTGACAAGCTTTAAATGGGTCAATGGCCACAACAGACACCAAGAGAATGAAAAATCAAAAAGACTGGCCAAGGAAGGTGCTAGTCAACAGAACCTCGTCAAATTTAAACCAAAAAACAAACCAGAGATACAGGTAACAGGAGCCCTGCTATCTAAAATGACACAAAAATTAGCATATACAGCGATAAGGGAAAAGAAATCGAAGAAACTAAAAAAGCAACGACAGACAGTAGAAAATGTTCTGTTCGCCAAGGCTGCCGTAGAAGACGCCTTTGGTGATAAGCCATCAGATGAGAATTTCTGGAAGTCATTAAGACACAAAGATGTAGCACGAAACACCAAGTACACACTTTGGATGATTGCACATGATGCGTATATGGTTGGATCAAACTGGCAGTGCCCAAATTATAAGCCAGAATTCCAGCAACATGTGATGTGCGCCCACTGCCATGGCGAAGTAGAATCCATGGGCCACATCTTAACAGCATGTGCAACCCCCGGCCAAAATGAGGTGTGGAAACTTGCCGAAGAACTACTAGTTAAGAAAGGCATTGAATGGAGGTCCCCAATGCTCGGTCTCCTCCTAGCGTGCTGTATGCCAAAGTATGAATCTCAAGACGGCAGAAGAGAACTAGGAAAAGAGCGCCTGTATCACATAGTAGTCTCCATATCGATCCAAGTAATATGGAGCTTGTGATGCAATTGGGTGATAAGCGGGGGAAACACCCCTATACTTGAAAAAGTGATTAAATCGACATGGATTAGAGTGATAAATGACAGACTAGAGATGGACTGTTTAATGTCAAATAGGAAATTCAGACAGAAAGCCCTAAACCCACAGGTAGTTTGCAATACGTGGAAAGGGACCCTGAAGAATGAGGAACAACTCCCAAGTGACTGGACTGGAGTTGCCGGGGTTTTAGTGGGTATAGGGCTATCATAGGGTAGGTAAGTATGGAGGGAAAAGAAGAGGAGAGGATAGTCACACCGAGTCCCACACACAGTGCAGAAGGCATTTCCCCAGGGTGAAGTTTTTTCAAATACATGCAAGATCCTCTTGCGAACCAATAGCGCAGGACCGGAGCCGACTATGTCGGTCTCTGGCTTCCTGCAAGTCTACCAAAAGGGCGACAACTATTCCACAAAAAAAAAAAAAAAAAAAAAAAAAAAGAACAAGTACGACTGTGAACTAACTAGTGAGGCTAATATTTTTTTTTCACGGTTCTTTAGTAGTATATTAGTACCTTATAATGGGCCAACTAAGACAGCTTATTAGGCTTTGTGCAACCTTATGAGGTTGTGGAGACCCTTTTAAGACCCCCTTATAAGTGGCATAATAAGGGGGACTTATTATGGTCGATTGGGTCTTTATTAGGCATCAATTTAGGGACCAAATTATGTACCTTATTGTAATTAACTTTCGTCACGTAAGGTCAAACAAGGCGATCCTGGACATAACGGCCAAATATGGCATTATTGGGCCTTAAATGCCCTAAATAGGCAAATGCAAAATGTCGGACAATCGCCAAGCGCGCCGGCGGTATTGCTGATGAACGTCGCCGAAATCTCCAACTGCGCAAAATAGAGGACACTAAGCTCGCTGCTCGTAATTGGAACTCCCGGGGACTCGAGGAGAGAGCCAAGTATGCCGAGATCCAGAATGACACATGTCTTTTGTCTCCGGATACTATCTTTGGTCCTTATTTCGTCGATGGTCGGTCTTTGTTTTGACGTCCTCCTGTCCTTTCTAATAACTGTTTATTTTATAGGCGAATTGTATCGCCGTGACGTCCGGGAGGGCCAGGAGGGTATTGATATGTACTTGGATATCGGTCTGAGTAAGTCTCACTATTGATAATTGTTTCAATGTCTCCCTGATATTCTCTCGTCTAGTCAATGCAGATACTTGTGAACCGATTTCTGGAGCTTACATCGATTTTTGGGTAGGTCCAAATCCTAAGTTGAGAGTTTTGCTAATACGTATTACAATTATCTAGCACTGCAATGCTTCCGGTATCTACAGGTGCGGACGTTCGTTCTCGATACTCCCGACCTCCCACTAAAAGATGAATATGTAGTGGTTATACCGGAATAGATCCCGACACCGTAGAGGCATACGAAGGTTTGTTCTTTACGTCATTCTGCTCTGTGAGTTTATATATATATTCTCGTGTCAGGTGTAACCGTTCGAAGTGACGGAACAACCGACGACAAGACATTCCTCCGAGGATTTACTGCCACTGACGAGAACGGTATTGCAGAGTACATAATTTTCTTCTAAAGTTCATAACACAGCTTAATGGTCTGCCTACAGATTCCTTTCCACCTTCCCAGGTTATTATGCGAGTCGCACGACTCACATCCATATTGCTGTACAGTCCGTCCACTTTCCATAATACTTTGGTAGCTGTCGCGTCTGAACACTCGTCCCAGCGTTAACGGCTCTGTATCCGAGGACGGCACGAACACTCTAACTGCCTCAAGTATCCAGCACGTAGGGTGAGTAATAGGATGGGGTCAGCCGCCCGAAGCATAACTCTCATCCTGCTCTAACAGACAACTCTTCTTCAACGAGACTCTCATCAACGAAGTGTATGCCATGGATCCCTACACCGCTCACTTGAGTACTTTGGACAGGGTCACCAACGATGTGAATACATTTCCACCCGCCTCCAAATCTAGATACTGACGGTCATCACAGGCTGACAGTGTCTACTCCGTCGCAAACGCCGATAGTTACAGTGCTGTGATCTCCGCACAGCTCCTTGGGTCTACCTTGGCTGATGGTATCGTCGGTTACATCACCGTCGGTGTAAACGTTT
Organism: Armillaria luteobubalina; assembly: GCA_030435615.1. Lineage (NCBI taxonomy): Eukaryota > Fungi > Basidiomycota > Agaricomycetes > Agaricales > Physalacriaceae > Armillaria > Armillaria luteobubalina. The sequence goes on along the minus strand of JAUEPU010000296.1, from coordinate 38,685 downwards.
CCGAAACCTTCGACACAAGTAACTCCAATCCTATCGGTGTTATCCCCACCGTTTCTCTGAGTGCTGGCGCCGAAGCGTCTGCAAGTGCTTTAGACGCTGCTGAGTCGTTGACTGTGTAGAACCATATGGTCTTCCTGTAGTCAATGAGTTTTGACATGAAATTGTAGTAATTACACGTAATTGCCTCTTCGGTACCACGACCGAATATAATCTTAAACAAAGAGTACAGTGAATAGGGTTCTAGTACTTAAATCTTCCTCTGTCCAGTCTTCCAATTCCATGTATCCTCCCATGCAGCAGCGACCTTGATGCACATCGCATCTTCCCACATCCTACCTACGATCTGCATCGAAATCGGTAACCTGATAGCATTGTCCTCGGGAGTTAAGACGTCCTCCTTGGTGGGCGAGCCGAATCCGACGGGGAAAGCTAGAGCTGGGTGACCCGTTCCGTTGAACGTGGCCGTGTTTATCACGGTGCCGGCTAGACTCGAATGTGTAAATCATATGTAAGGGTTAACAAGGAAGGAACAATGTTTTTACCGCATTTCTCGACACATGCAAGCGGCCCTGCGCCTGACTCGACATGTCGGCGAGCAGTGAAAGGTACTGTGGGCATTGCAAGAACATCTACCTCGGACAAGGCTTTATCATAATCGGCCTTGACACGGCGCATGATATTCATAGCGCGACCATAAACTGTTGGATAGTGCTGGAACGCATATTCGCTGAGAACTCGTTGATATGATGTAGAGTAAGTGGGAAATACGTAACACATACCCGCTAACTGACGTTCCTTGAACGAAAGAATGGACCTAGCGAGTGTGAGCCACAAGCGGGGAACCAGACGCTTAAATACCTCATCCCATTTACTCTGCTCCCAAGGCAACAACTTTTCTAAAAAGCCATTCACGCACAACCTCGAGCACCAACCGCTCTACCTTGTCTAGTCTGATGGCTTCCCATCTTGTTGATGACGTGCATCAAGCTCCCACCTTGAGAGTGCGTAGGGACAGAGACTTCTTTGATTTCAGCACCAAGATCCTTGAACTTTGCTATCGCAGACCGGACGACCTGTTCTACCTCAGGGGACATGTGTACGCTAGTGAAACCTTCTGTTAAGATACCGATCCTGAGACCAGATAGGTCGTGAGAAGTAGGAATATACAAGGGTAGGTTGTCGTATGACGGTGCGCCTAGCTGGCGGTCGTCTAGGCCGTCATAGCCAGCCACAGCCTGAAGGAGGAGAGCTGCATCCTTGACAGTAGCCGCCATAGGACCTTATCCGACCTATGAAAAAGACCGACACACTGATTGCACCAATTATACGTACCAACGTGGTCAAGGGACCGTTCCGACGATAAGACAACCAGTGTAGGGCACCAGCCCAAAGGTCGCTTTCAAACCGACGACCCCACAAAATGCAGCCGGCTGGATGCACAATAAGATTGAGTTTGACGCCGTCTGGACACACTCACGATTCGAACACTACCTCCTTGATCACCTCCCAAGCCCATGTCTACCTCCCCTTTACCGATGAGGGTTCCACAGCCGGAAGAAGAACCTCCCGCGGAGAACCCGTCGGCGTACGGATTCTGTACGGGCCCATTGGGCGAGGTGAAAGATGCTGCAACCGTGAGACATGTTCTAGTACGGCCGGGTGAGAAGAGATCACCCCGGGAACGTCTAGCGATTAGTTATACCTCACATGTTGCCTTCCCGAGAATAGTACCTCCGTTTTCAAGTACCCGAGACACGATGGTGGCGTCCACCTCCGCTGGGGGGTGTGAGTTCGCGGTTGGATCATGATCGGGGATCAGAGAACTTACGAATGAAATCTTTTACGACGTCTGTGCCGAATTGGCATGGAACGCCCGCTAGACAGATATTGTCCTTGAGGCAGATGGTCTTCCCCTTGAGAAGACCCTCTGGAGCGCCTCTTAACCGTTGCTTTGTATGCCCACCCCCTCCGTGGGTTGATTTCATTGGCCAGAATGTAGATATCCGTACGTGGGAAACGTCCATAGTCTACAAGAGGGGCAAAATCTACTCCAAGATTTGAAGTGAAATTGGATGTCACCCGAGGGGCAGAGAACGAACCAGGCATGTCCATTACGGCTTTCGCAGCATTGTCAGTGGCAGTAATGAGTGCGAGGTAGTCATCACGCTGTTCGGGCTTTATGGTCAAGTTCAGCCGCTGTTCGACCAAAGTGAGGTCCTCTAGAGTAGGCGCCATGAAGAGAGTAGTTATCACGGAGTCGACGGTAAATAAATGCCGGTTGTAATGCCTGCCGTTGCGAGAATGAGGTGTGGAGTGATCCAGTAATCCCGCTATCAGCGTCTCTAGCACAAGCTGCAGGGACATGTCAAGCGTAGGCAGCTTGAAATCTCGCTTGAAACTTGAAGCGAAAGGATGCAAGGCGAGAGTTCTGTCCAAAGTATCTTAGAGCCGCACAAGTATGAGGTGTTCCAGTGGATTTGAGCTTTATCATATTATTCCAGAGATCACACTAGTCAGATATAGACGTGTTAGTCCTCCCAGGTCGGTGGTAGTGGATAAGAAGAGTTCGGACTTTGCCGGGCCATCGTTCCAAGTTCGATTCATGAAATTGGGACACTGCCACGTCAGGGAACCTATCTCCTCTCGTGTATTCCTTACCTATTTCCCGTTACAAACGCGTCCAATTCTTTGGCCAGCTCTGATATGCTTTTCAGCTGCAGTAGTCCTTCATCTGGATCGTGTAGCTTCCGAACTACTGATTGTGCGTATGGAAAGCATTCTCCAAATTCGCCGTTTCCAGGACATAGATAGTTTGTGCGACACTCCTCAGTTGGTCAACGGTTATGCCTGCTACTGTGATATGGAGGAGGCTGCCGAGGAACATATCTCCAGCGGTATTTCGGACACGCGTCTGAAAATTCCACGTTGGAGATACGGCCCTATCGATGCGAATAAAGTCCAACTGGGTCTATGCCCAAGATTACATCTAAATATCACAGATTTCTTCAGTACTTCCGTTGCAACTTCATACTATGCGCCACCAATCTGAATAGCTGAACCCCTTCCAGCGCGCTCCAAGCTTCCCTCTAGCAGTTCGAAAGCTGGCCGATAACGTGGTGTGGATACTGATGAAGAAGACAGACTTGATATGATACTGTCTGAACGCGAATGTGGTGTTGTTGACGTCGGGACGGTTGACGTCTCATTCGGTTGTGGTGAGGTGGGCGGTGACGGAACAAGCAAAGCAGGATTGGGAAAGGTATTATAGGTAGACCCAAGGGATGTGTATCTGCGAGTCCATCAAAAAAAAGATATTATGTCCGAATAAATACGACTTACCCTTCATCATAAAGACTGCAATACGGCACCTTTAACTGCCGCAAGAACTTCCACACCCTCGCTGTAGGACCAGTTGATAATTGGATTGATGCGCTCAAAAGACGGCCAGCCTTCGTCTGTCATATTTCGGTGCGAGAGCTTTGCTAGGGGACGTGAACGCGTTGAGGTACAACACGCTACAAATACGCACCACCATGGGGATCTGCCCGCCGTGTACCGATAAGGATGGCACTAATTCCAGGAAACCTGTCCTTGTAGATCTCCAGGGCTTGCAGCATTCCACCGCCTCCCCTGGGCTTGGTCGGAGCCTGTTCCAGCTGTTCAGATAGAGTTACGTTGGTCTCGACCGGCTTTGACGGTGGCTTGCAATGGAACAGGTCGAGGTGATAGGCTTTCGCTGCATCGTCGATGAACTTCTCGAGCACAGGAAAGGGTGACGGTACAGCGATGTATATTCCATGTATCGGTTTCATAGTCTCCGAAGGTCCTAGTCGCCTAGCAAGTGCACCGGCGTAGAGGTACAGAAGCACAGTGCCTATCAATGATATCGTGGGTAGTAAAATTGACGCTAAAGGGCTGCTTACAGTCCTTGCCGCCGTTGAAGCTGATGGATATCCGATCCTGGCTTCGTGATCGTCAGGCGCGATGAGCATCAGAGGCAGGCGACGCACCCATGGGTGTCCAAGCCCTCATCGATGACCTGCAGGGCTTCCTTGACGAGCGGCGCGAGGGGGTCCTCCGACGCGGCGAGCGCATACACATCGTCCGCAATCTGTCCAAAGTCCATGAAGGAAAGAAGCACGTGCAATCTTCTTCTCCTCCGCCCATCATGTCGAACGTCATCCTTGTTACCGGTGGTAGCGGCCTCGTTGGGAAGGGTATCAAGCACGTAATCGAGACTGAGCCAGCCGGGTCTCGTTTCGGCAAGCATTCAAACGAGACTTGGATATTCGCGACGTCGAAGGAGGGGGACCTGCGGTAAGGCATACCGCACAGAATTATTAGGCGCGACCTGCAATCATTGCTCTTGTCAGGGATCCAGAGCAGACTCGAAAACTCTTTGAAAAGTACAAGCCAACCCATGTTATTCATCTGGCAGCAGTCGGTGAGTGGTCTGCGCATCGATAGCGTACGATGTCTTGATTCCATATCCAGTGGGCGGCGTATTCGCTAACATGCGGAGTAATGTCAGTACTAATCTCTATCCTGGTTTACTTATACATTGACACCAATACAGGCCAGTTTCCTGAGGGACAACCTTCTCATCAACGACAATGTCCTGCACACGGCCTACCTCTTCAAAGTCCAGAAAAGTCGTGTCGTGTCTCTCGACGTGCGTCTTCCCGGACAAAGTCACCTACCCCTTGGACGAAACCAAAATCCATCTCGGCCCACCGCACCCTAGCAACTTTGGCTACGCCCATTCAAAACGGACAGTGGATATCATCAACCGGTGCGTCTGTTATTCATTGATATCGATATACAATCTGATCGTCCGCTGCAGGGCCTACAAGGAGCAGTACGGCTGCAATTTTACCTCTGCCATCCCCACGAACGTGTTTGGGCCTTACGATAACTTGTAGGCTTCTCACCCCATATCCGATTTCCCATCTTGATTACTATCCTCAGTGATCTGGAAGACGCTCACGTTATCCCCGCTCTAATTCACAAATGCCTGTTAGCACAAAGTACGTCGCGTAATCGTGCAACGAATCACCTCGCCCATTGTATTACATTCACAGAGAACAACACACCCTTCATCGTTGGTGGAACTGGAAAGCCTCTGAGACAGTTTATCTACTCTCATGATTTAGCCAAAATGTTCATCTGGCAGCTTCGGGAGTATGAAGATGTTGAGCCTGTCATCTTTTCCGGTTTGTGTCGCCGTTTCTTGCGAGATTCTGTATTCTGAGGGCCTATCTAGTTGGAGAAGACGAGGAAGTCACTATCAAGGACGTCACAGACGCTATTGTAAAGGCGCTGGACTTCAAAGGCGACTATACCGTAAGTGATATGTATTCTACTATCTGCACTGCGAGACACATTTCTACAGTTCGACATCACTCGCGCAGACGGCCAATACCGTAAACCTGCCTCCAACAAGAAAGTGATCTCCCTCATGGGAGGCTTCCAGTTCACTCCTTTCCCTGAAGGTGGGTTTCAACACGATTCGTCAACGGGTTACTCATTGCTGTGATATAAAGCTCTCGATGCAACTGTGAAGTGGTTCTTGGCGAACTATGATACCGCCAGGACAGGATTCAGGAAGTAGATATGTAGAATGGACAATTCCACGTTAGATGGACAATGGAAATCAACCAAATTCATCCCGTCACTCTGGGGGTATACGCAAAAAACAAACGACGAATGTCCAGTCCATGGTCTAATACAGCAAGCTACCTCCTTGGGTTTTGTACAGAATGATACCTAATTTTGATCCTCTACTAAGCTTTTGACAGCCTTGAGGTCCGCCTCAACCATCTCCTTTACCAGAGACTCAAAGTCAACCTTGCGCTTCCATCCTAGAAGACGCTCAGCCTTTGAGGGGTTCCCAAGGAGGAGGCTATGATAACCATGAGTAAAGGTCGTGTGTTGATATCAGGGTGTACATACTCGACTTCTGCCGGTCGGAAGTACTGTGGGTCGACTTTTACGACGGCCTTGCCCGTCTTAATATCAATTGCCTCTTCGTCTACTCCTTGGCCAGACCATCTATATGCCAATATAAGTAAAAGCAAACTCAAGAGGGGCGCAGCGCACTTTAGCTCAATATTAAGCGCCGCAAAAGACTTGTTGACAAACTCCCGAACAGGGTGAGTCTCGCCAGTAGCAAGAACGAAATCCTCAGGAGTGGGCTGCTGCAACATGAGCCACATCCCTTCGACGTAATCGCGAGCTATCTAAGACGTAAGAAGAAGACAAGATATAAAAGTCGAACAATACTTACCGTGTCCCCAATCACGCTGAGCATCCAGATTCCCGAGATACAGGCACGACTGCTTTCCCACCGAGATATCAGCTGCCGCCCTCGAGATCTTTCTCGTAACGAAAGTCCGGCCTCTCCTTGGGCTCTCGTGGTTGAACAGGATCCCATTGCACGCATACATCCCGTACGCCTCGCGGTAATTAGTGACTATCCAAAAGGCGTAGAGCTTGGCGCATCCGTAGGGCGACCGAGGGTAGAACGGGGTTGTCTCACTTTGAGGGGTCTCCACGACCTTGCCGTACAGCTCAGACGTCGACGCCTGGTAGAACCGCACATGGTTCTGGAGCCCGCAGGTCCGGATGGCGTCGAGCAGCCGCAGCGTGCCCAGCCCATCGACGTCCCCAGTGTATTCGGCCATTTCGAAGGAGACTTTGACGTGCGATTGCGCTCCGAGGTTGTAGACCTCCGTGGGCTGGACCTGGGCGATGATGTACACGAGGTTGGTGCTGTCGCTGAGATCACCATAGTGCAGCTTGAACTTGTTCGGCCCTGGGGGACGTCAAAGGGGGTACGGGCGAGCAGGATGGGGCGACGTACGTTCATGCTGATCTTCGTACAGATGGTGCAGACGACCCGTATTGAAGCTCGACGAACGGCGAATGATGCCGTGCACCTGGTAGCCTTTGGAGAGCAGGAGCTCCGTTCTGTTGCCCAAGAAAAATGAGAGGAGATCGGGGAAGCCGTGATGGTACGCACAGATACGAGCCATCCTGGCCGGTGATACCTGAACACATCCATGAATAGGCGCGCGATCCGACTGCAGAGACATACCGGAAATGAGAGCGACCTTTCGCTTGCGATATTCCTCTGCAGACGGCAATTCAGGCTTTGCGAATGGCGGGACAACGTCTGCGATGGACATGATGGTGGTAGAAGGAAGGAAAGGCTAATATTGGCGCCATGTTAGGTTTATTATTTTGCTGCGGTCACTTTTTCGTTTCACAATGATCTTCTATCCGCTATCCGGACTGCGTTGCTACAGCGCGCTTTACTGACATCACGATACAGGGACTGCAGGACAAATGCAGGGATAATTTCATAGACGTGCAAAATGAGACTGAACAAGACCCCATTCTAATATATAACATTCTTGCACAACGGCGACCATGCCCGCAAAATACTTCGTTCGGGGGTCTCGTGCCATATGAAACCATCAAAGTCGGCGATTTCAGTGCTGATTCTGGTCCGTCTTTCGTCTTCACAAAGATTCACTCGTAGTTATCTACGCCGCAGATAGGCACGAATGCACGTAATGCATCTTGTCGGTAATAGAGGGCGAACTGTTGAAGGTGTCTTATCAGTGAGTCGGTCGAGGTCGATGGAATGTACACAAAATGCGGGAAACCTGAAGGCCAGAACACTGAACGCTACAAGGAGAAAAGGATAGCAGCCGCCCCAGAATAGAATGCTGCAATATTCTCATGTCAATCAACAGTGAAAAACTGTATTTCACCGTGATCAAAGAGCCCGTCTAGTTTTGAGTAATGTTACATACTGTGTAACGGGAAAGTTTTGCCATCAGTACCTGCCAACGGAAAAATGATAAGCATTGCGCCTACCATTCCCGCAGGACAGATGTATATATCCCTTGTCGAACCATAAGCTTCGAAGCAGCAATTTTGTCAGTCGACCGTGGTGCAAAAAGGGCTGGTACGATGCTGAAAGAAGAGCACCGTGTCGCGTCCGGGAAAACATCAGATGTAGAAGCGACATTGATAGATACCTGACAGCATGCGGACCTAGCATGGTTTGATCATGATAATGGTATTCAGTCGGTTAAGCTTAAGGTGCCAGAGCGAACGAGCGTAGGTCCCGCTTGTCACGCGGAATATGCTCGCAAGTTTGACGTTATTATACAATGTAATTCTTCAGCGGCCTTATGCACTGTCAGTGATGAAGAATCAAGCGAGAATGCGTGGTCGCATACCTGTATGGATGTCTGCAGCGGCCGCGGGCTAAGGTCTACCAGGGCCGTCCGTGAAGAACCCCTGCTGATTGGTCTTGGTCTTGGTCTTCCTCAAAATTGCTCGTCTTGTCAATATCCACGCTGCTGACAGGATACCGCACGGCGGAACCAACCAGCTCAGCACCCAAGTCCATGCAACAGCTTTCTCCAATTCTTGAACAAACGCGGCTACCTGCCCCTCAAGGTTCTCCCTGGTACTCGAGTTGTCGATCACAACGTCCGCGTACTTCACCTTGTCGCTGATGGACAGTTGGGACGATAATCTAGCAGAGGCGTCTTCTCGCGTTGAGCCGTCACGCTGCATCAGCCGCTCGAGTTGTATCTCCTCGGGACTAGGAAGACGAGATTAGCAGCCGGAGTAAACACATCAGCAGCGACATACCAGTATACCACGGCAACCTGGGCGACCCACTTCCATATAGGCCCTTCAATAAGCAGCGGCACGTCCAACACGCAATACTTCCGTCCACAGAACCAATGCTTCACCACCTCCCAGACCATCATCCTCCGAATAGCAGGATGCAGAATTGCATTCAACCTCTTCCGCTTCGACTCGTCGCTGAAGATGACCGAGCCCAGCTTCTTGCGGTCCAAAGACCCATCAGGAGATAGCACCTCCTGACCAAAGTACTTGACAATTTGTTTTAGTCCTGTGGTACCAGGTTCGACGACCTTTCTCGCTATAATATCGGCATCGACGATAGGAACGCCTTTGTCACGGAGCAGTGCAGAGACGGTTGACTTGCCGGTCGCGATACCTCCAGTTAGACCTACGACTGGGTCGTGGTGTAATGTAGTAGGTAGCAAAGCATAGATAGGGACTCACCGAACATGACAAGTGCAGTTATGATTCTTGCCTGGCTAAGTGAAATATCTGCATGGGCATATAGATACCTCATTGAAGCATACTTCTATGTCCGATCTTAGCTCAGTTGGAAGAGCGTGGGACTGTAATAGGATGCAAAACTATCCCGAGGCCGTGCGTTCGATCCGCACAGATCGGAAATGAATGTTTTGCAATATGAGTTCTTCACTTTTTGCTGTAGAATACAACCCAGGTCCCGAGCTGGCAGGAAGTACGACGAGCCATAGCTGGCATCTTCTGTGGCAGATAGGTGCTGCAAGGACCAGACACATTTCATGTCAGCACAACTTGTCCAGTTCATGACTCAAAGCCCCTGCTAAAGGTCTTTGACTCGTATCCATCTTGAAATAGTCCTTCAACAACACCCAGATTGCCTTGGGTAAGTCAGAGGGCTTTTCAGGTATTGATCCGTTCAAGACTTCATTGATAATTACCCCTTCTGACCAAATGTGAGAGAAGGGAGGCCTGCTACTGTATATTTCTCAACAGTGTTGATTTTGAGTATGAATATTGTATCCAAAATGACCCTCACTTCAATGACTGTACACCCACGTGAGTAGATGTCTCTTGCTGTCACGTATCGTTGATCAAAAAGTCGAATCGCCATCAGCTCAGGAAGAAGCCACCGGAAAGAACCACCCAGACGAGACCATGATGAACTTCCTGGGGCTTGAGATTCGACCTCCAGTGCTAGACAGAAATCACACAAACAGCAATGGAAGTCGTCGATAACAAGTATGCTGGCCTGAATGAGCACGTTAGTCACAGCTTAAAGTTCCCTGAACAAAATATTCCACTGGGTGTTGCAAGAGTAGCCTCGTGTTTGAATTTGAAAAATCCAAGCGGTGATTTCCTCTCTGAGCGATTTGTCTCCGTGGATACTACGCCAAAGGACAATCAAGTTTACCCTTTCAAAAATGATATGTCAGTATCTGTTCTCAACTCTTGATCGGAGAAATTGAACTTACTCGTATTTGATCCAGATTCTACAACAGGACCGGCGACACCAGGCCTAAACCCACGCCCTCGATATCGTACCTTCTCATCAGCAGAGCGCGCCAGGCGTGGTGAGGATCCGGGGATGTCCGATCCAGCTAGGCGCATACCCGAAGAGCCGGCGGGTTCACCCACCACGACACCACCTGGTCGACATGACTAGCCTTTCACAGCGTCCTTGCCATGCCTCCCATGAGACTGTCGATCCTGGCCTTTCTGCCAGGATACTCACCCCGCCCCTGAAGAACCAACGACATGCTCATACGGTACTAAGCATGGCGAAAGAACGTGTGGTTGCGGGTGTCCACGCTTCGCGTCGATACATAGTGTCTTGCTATGGTACTGCCCTTCATGGTTTTGATTTTTGCTCAGCTCACTGGATCGGTCTGAGACATCCGAAAGAGGACTTGGGTTTCAGCCTGGCCTACATCCACCACCGGACTACTACTATGTTCTCCGACGCACCACATTACGAATCCGTCTACGGCCGCTACGACCGGCTGGTTGAAGCAGAAAACAATGCTATCAAACGCAACATCCAGCATGAAGGAGTTGCGAGCCATGCACCATGGTCGTACCAAGAAATGTCAGACGATCCAGTCCTTCCAGCTTGAACTCAACTCTCTGTCAGTATTTTTCGACTAACATGGCTACAAAAACTATCAAACAACCCTCTGTCCGACCCGACTCCCCTTACCCATTGATATCCAACTCCACTTTTAGAAAATTTGATGGTACACACCATCTTGCAACCCAAAAGAAGATCAGGACCGTCCCGCTTCTTCTTCCTTCTCGCGCTCCTAGACCAAGTGTCCTCTTTGGCTCTCACAAGCACATGGCCATCGCACGACTCTGTTTCCAAGCCACTAATGGCGAGGAGGGCTTGGTGAATATCCACTACTTTGTCTTCGGGAACAGGCTGTACGACGTTATTGTGCGGCGGCATAAGAGAGCGTAAAGCGGGGTTCGCTATACGAGATATCGACTGTTCAGAGATCAGACGAGTGACACGAGAAAAAGTGAGGCCTCACGAACGTCAGGCAGCCGTTCGTCAGTGAATGACCATCCGATCGCCCATCTTCGCGTTTGTCCTTGGACGAACTCGGTGATGGCGTAGTTATCAATCTGCGTTGATGTCCATATGCGTGTCGCGAAGATTAACACTGAGTGGACGCACCGAAAGCTCTTTCAACAAATCGACAACTTCTTTTAGGGAGGACATCTTTCCCAGCATTGAGGTATACCATCTGTTAGCTTCGTCAGTCTAATCTTGACTTTGATTGACAGAATTACCTGCAACGCGTGCCCAGCTGCTTACTCTCCCTCAGTATCTGCCGCACGAATGCCGCTTCGCCACCAGGAGTTACCATTTCAACAGGTGCACCGGTACAAACCTTTCGTCTGCGTGAGAAGCAGCAAAGACGAAAAATTATGCATTACAGCGTTTGGATCCATAGCCTTCCCTTCTGCTGACAGCGTCACTTCGTCCAGGGATGCGTAAAAGGGCGGATTACACATTGTGAAGGAAAACCTGCGAAACACAGATTCAAAAAAGCAGGGACCAGCTACGAGAAGCTTACGATTCATCGGGGGACGCGTTTAGGGGGGAAAGAATGGGCTGGCCGGGATGTGCCTGGAGTACGCGTACCCGATTACCAAGCTGATTTCTTGAGATGTTGGACTCCGCTAGTTGAAAAGACGCGTCGTCCAATTCTGCGCGTTTTTTTCATGAGTAAATTGTACCGAGGTTTTCAACCTCGGGACTTGACTCACCAGTAGCCACGAATGACCAATCCAATTCAAGTTTACACGCGAGCAGAGGGTAGATCGCAGATGCGCCTGTGCCTCTTGCGAGAGAAAATCAATATATCAGCAATCAAAGGAGAAAAAGACATACATATCAACTCCGCATACACCTGGGGACGGGTGTTCCCGCATGATGTCTTGTATCCAGAGCACATAATTCAATCTACGTCCCATCACACATCAGCGCTTCTCGACAATGATCGACGACGACTGACCTATTTGGCACCTGGATAAATAAATGCCTCAAAAAGACATGAACGACACAATATGCCATTACATACTGGAGGACATAGGCGATCCTCAGGCAACACGACGTCAACGCCAAAATCCCGGTATAATAAAGCCTTTGTTAGGCATCTATTGGGATGCGTCAGATTCGCGACTGATGTAGGTATATGGGATTTTCGACCTCTGTGATTCTTCGTTTTTGAAGTCGATCGTTTTCAAGGAGCTGCTTGAGGGTGAAGGTATCAAGCTGGATATCTTTGCCGGTTAGCAAGGCGAATGGTAGGCGTAAGCAGGAGCGTACTGATTCTCAAGTTCGGGGTATGCCTTGGCTAGCCCGACGAAGTCTGTCGTTCGGCGGTAAATGTTCCGGTCGTGCATGGTGATTGCTATGAGAGTCGCGTGAAAATGCCATATAGCTGTGTCTTGTGGTTGTGCTTGTTTTCTTTGAGGGTCGCCGCCAGCAGCGCGACATCTGCTCTGCACTGCCACAGTCAACGCGTTTTTTCCGACACGACGTTCAGCTGTCACTCTGCAATAGTAACCCTCCGCTAAAATCTCCGTCGCACTCTACCGCAACCCGATATGTGCCCTGGATGTGTATCTTTCAAGTCAGCAAGGCTGCTATTGCTGATCCCCACAGGCGACATACTGGCTCTGAGTCGCCGATTATTTTCATATCGGCGTTTTGGCCGCTGTGAGGATTACATTCAGGACCATGACGACAGATGGATGCTCATTACTACCGACGTAAGGGGACTCTTCTGTGCATGCTTTCGCAAGACGCCGACCAATTGGATCTTCGGTCCCGGCGTTTTCATCCTTCGCTCAAGTAGGCTCAAGGCAGCGCCATGTGTTCATACTGTAGCTACGGCGGAGGCGCACACCTGCAAAATCACTGCGCTGAGTCGTGACTGCTTACGGGATACTATATGAAAATTTCCAAGAATTCCCCGACTCAATTAAACAGTCAGATAACCTCACTCTTTACTTTGAAGGGCGGACATGTCGGGACAGGCATTTCGGTGCCGGGTGCTTGGATCGCACGGTGTTGTCCATAAATGTTCTCATTTTATGGAGCCGGCTGCCGAGAAGGACGTCCAACTTGACGTGCCATGGTGGATCAAGGTCAGGCCCACAATTAGCGCAACACTATGTCTGACGAAAGTTTACAGCAGGGAATACGGAGGCTTTGGGGGCGGGCGTAAGAACTGTTTCTTTTGTCAAGTCGGAAAAAAAGTCATGCTGACTAGGCGCATTGACAGAGTTCTCTTTTGATTCTTATGACTCCTACGGTGGCGTCGTCTTCCGGAAGTCGAACGTCCGCCAGGACAACTAACAACAATACTGATCAGGAATGGTATCACGAGGCACGACAAAAACTGGTCGGACATTGTAAGCATCGTGCGATTCTTTTCCAGCTATTTCCAGTGTCCTCACTTTCTGCGGTGGCGGACAAGTCGAGTGTTGCGATAGAAGCTTACCCAGCACCTCTTATCACGAGGTAGCCCAGGTGCGTCCTTTTCTTTTCCGGTCCGAGATGCTTACCGAGCTAGCAAGCCTCCGCTAGGCCACCCGCTCCGAAATCTGGATTATTTTCGAGGCTGCATGTCGCGGAATTCTGCAGACCGGAGGCGACCCACGAGAGTATTTGTACGGATGAGTTCCGCTGGGCAGAGAAAGTGGAGCGCTGACACTGGCCAGAGCTGTCGACGTGCATTTGGCGGTAAATGAAAGAAGACTGTTGTCAAGGTCTCGCTGCAGGTGGGCGACGCCGAGTCCCTGGCCAAAGATCAGCGACTCGAGAAGGAGGATCACTTTCCCAATCCGGAAATATGACAGTTTGACGCGAATGGTTAAAATCGACGGCAGCGAGAGGCAGGCCCAGTTTTTCCTCCCAATTACCACCATCGTCATCGTTCTCGCCGCTGTCCTCGATGGCTTCCATTCGTTCTACTCCCTTCTCCATCGACGAGTTCGCCTCGCTCGTCGAGAACGCCCTCGACCTCGACCACGAACCTGATGTCTCTATTCGCGTCCCTACCACCGCTTGGTTCGACTCGCCTTCACCGCCTAGGCCGACGTCGACGGCCACCGTCTTTTCAAAATTCAAGCAGCTTGTCTCGCCGCCTCGCCCGCGCTTTCTAACACCTGAACTCCTACAGGTTCCCGCCATACCCATTCCCACTGTGTCTCTGGTAGCATCAAAGTCATCTGACTTTCTTCCTTACCTTCCCATTCCATCTCGACGGGAGCTCGAAGCCCGCAATGCCCCACGGCCTCTCAGCACTCCGCCTCGCTCGCCTACTTCGTTGTCTACACGGACTGATACAGAATCAGTATGGACGGACAGCGAACCGGGGAGCATAAGAAGCGAGCCATTGCCAACCTGCACAGGCGATATCGACGACCCATTCGCCAAAGGCACTATCCAAATCATCCATGTCCCAGCCTATCCCGGCTACCACATTCCCAAGAAGAAGCGTTCCCGCCCTGCCCCGCTTTCTCTCACTCCGCCCCGCTATGCTCCTCCTTCCTGCCCTCTTCCGAGCCCTCCCGCGACTCCTTCTCCCCTTAAACGACACCCATACGCGCAGGATTGGACACTTGACCTGCCTGCCGCTCGACGGAGTAAAGTACCTGCTCACAATCCCCTCAATCCTCTCAGTCCACGTCGCGGGCTACATAGACGTACCGGTTCTCCCTTTCCTCTCACCCTAACACTACACGACACACGACCCATCAAACCCAAAACGCGTTTGACGCTGGATCACAATCCTTGTCGGTTGGTGCTGGGCGAGAATGGGCTTCCAGTAACTCCTCCTGGGACACCAGAGCGTACGTCAGTTGAGTTTGAGACTCGTGACGCTGATTGGGTCGAAATGACGGACTCAGACTCTGAGTCGTCACGGGAGGAAAGTGTCGAAACGCCTGTTCAGTCATCGTTCCCGTCGCCGTGTCAGGATGACGACGTTGAATCTGTGACCTCAGCGTACTACACCGCGCGGTCTAGTTTGTGTTCTCAGAATTAATTTGACGGGTATGTGCGCGATCTTTTACGCCTCGTTTATCTGATGTTCACATTCGTCCAGATTACCCCCTTTTCTGCTTTCTCTGTATCGCTGTATCGCATCTATCGCCTAACCCAGCTCTCCTGCCACTCCTTATACTCTGTGTACCTCAAACTTTCACTCGCGACCTTCGTTTTCTGACCCGTGTATCCCCCGTCTCGTCATTATTTTATTCTTAAGATAATCCTAAAAGTTTTCCTTCACTCTCGGTTCTCTAGTTTTTGATTACATATATCTGTATTCCCCCAGCTATTGCTCATACCAGCTATTAATTGTCGATACGTATACGTGACGGTCCTTACCTGTATTCGTTCATCTTTTGTCAGTGTTTTGGCAGCTGTACTAGTGAAATACGATGTCTCTGGCGTTAATAACACGTATTGTAGTGTGTAAAATGCATTCTTGCGCTAATGGTGCTAGTAAGTAGATCGGATGATTGTCCGAATGTCGCGTTCCGTGCTCATAGTGCGCGCTTCTAGCCTGGTGATCCTATCGGGTAATACGTATTGTTCGATGAATGAAATCATTTGATCAATAATAACCGGAATGAAGGTGTCGGGTCCGTGGGGATTGGACTAAGTATCTAGCCCAGTCCGGTTAGCTCCAGGTGCAAGGTACGATTAAGTTTGCTAGGTAGCGACTGGCAGGTTCGGGATGGCTCGAAGAGAAATTCGAAAGGCGGGGTGTAGATACTGCGTATGTATCACAAGCGTAGAAGGAAACCGCGAAAGACTAGTACTCATTCTGTCTTTCTAGACCTTGCCGACGTTGCTGATTTTCCATCAGGTGCGGATGCTATGAACACCCCCCCTGGGGCAAAGGATCGTCCGTCATTTAGGGCTGCAGTCAGAGTGTTAACTCCCATACCGCGAGAATACTAGTAAGCTGAGCCTCTGAGTCCCTCATTTGAACTGGTGAAATAGTGTCACAGTTCTTGTTGTAGGGGGACTCTCTTTCGCGCATTCCTTTTCCACAACTATACGTATTCAATCTATCGAAGGCAGCCTGGTCACTTGTTGGCCCTCACACGCTTGGGCCGGCGGCAAATTGCGACTCTTGACAAGACAGTGATGCACTGTCACATCGGCTTCTGTTATGACTCGAATGCTTCTGTTTTCTTGACGACGATTCCGGTAATATTAACTCGCCGAGGCCTGTATCACTCTCTCGATCTCAATCTCCAGAGTCCAGACCCAAGGTCAATTCAGTGGACGACTGTGAACCTTCGCTTTCATCGAATCTTTGGTCTGAAATAGACTCCACTGGCATGCCCGAAATTATCTCTACAAAACATCCACAATCTTTATTTCTCCCAGTCGACACTGGTACGACCGCTGCCTCTTACCCAGTATGCCTCCCGAGTATCAGGACTACATGAACGTTCAGGCCTGATATTATTCAACGCGTCATAAACGAAGCTTCGTGGAACTCCGAAAAACCAGGGTCGATTCACTCCCAAGACAGTCTATATCCGAGCTCTCGCATTTTCGTTTCATCTGGTGGAATGGGCCTGCTGTGCTTGATCTCGTATAAATCCGACATTGTCCCTTCCTGTTATTCGAGGATCGTGATTGGCTTGCACATCATATCATCCGAGGGTGCATCATGATGCATAAGGTCGGTTGATCTCGTTGCGACTGCGCGGATTATTCTTTCAAGGCCGGCTCGAGAGAACTAGGATTGAGCCATGCTAGTTCCTTGATTTTCACCTTGAAAATCACCGTCCCGTCGGCTCATCGTTCTTGGCTCTGTTTCAGGACTGGCTCCCTTGTTGCTACGAAATGGCTATAGCACAGTATGATGCCAATCCAATGGAACGTACTGGCAGAAACCCCGCTACCGTATAGCGAGGACCAATAGAACCCGCTGCAATACAGAACACATTGCTACTACTGCGCTTCGTAAATGCAATTAGGGACACCTCCATGGTTTTGCCTTGGTGGCTACATAAATGAACGTCTGGGTTCTTGAAATCTCTACCGCTACCAAACACTCCTGTCAAAATGCTCTGGAGTTCCCTCACTGTTCTTGCCTTGTCTGTGTTCGCTGCTGCTCATGGTACACACCAGCATAAGCGCCAGACGACTCGAGACCTCTCCCACTGCGCGCGATCCTTGCGACAGACGAAGGCGAAGCGCTCTCCAGACCTGTCTAGGCGCATGGACCTTATCCATGGCGACAAGAGTGTGGTGAAGCGCTCTACACTGGAGCAGAGGACGATTTTCACAGAGTACGTATTCATTATCTTTCACTGAGGGTGTCTCTCAATGTGATTGACAGGTTGGCGAATAATACATGTGTCATTGACCCCGAAGTCATATCTGGCCCATATCATATCGACGGGGAGCTTTATCGTCGGGACATCCGCGATGGAGGTGAATATTTCTCGTCCTAAAAATTCCTCTGCTGACTGTCGGGCGTAGAACCTGGCGTACCGCTGTGGATGGATATTGGCATCATAGATATCGACACATGTGAACCTCTCCCTGGAGTGTTCCTGGAATTCTGGCACTGCAACTCGACGGGATACTACTCGTCATACACGGGTATCGATCCTGATACTATGCAATACACGCTACCGACAAAGGATGATGGGACTACAGATGATTTGACATTCCTTCGAGGATGGCAGATCTCCGACGAGAATGGAATTGGTGGGTCGTTACTTCCCCCTTGTTACTCGTTGTTTCTCACCTTGGTTTCCTAGCGGAGTTTCTTACCATTTTCCCTGGCTGGTACAGCCCAAGAGCCGTGCACGTACATGTGATTGCTCATATAGATGCAACGCTCGCGGATAACGGAACATTGGTTGGGGGAGAGCAGGTCCATGTCGGGCAGCTCTTCTTTGACGAGGATTTGACTTATGCGATCCATAATACGTCGCCGTATACAGGTCATTCTCAAGCTAAACGTCCTTCAAATGATCATGATCAAGTTTATCCTCAATCCAACACCACCGCATGGGATCCCGTCGTTGAGATCGTCCAGCTGGGAGAAAGCTACGATGATGGATTACTAGGATACATTACCATTGGTATGCCATGATATTATTTTTCCTGGAACACAGATTCTCATTGGTGAATAGCGGTATCTACAACGGGTAACACGACGACCTCTGACCCTGGATTGCACACCAGTGGTGGAAGCAACCCTACCAATACAATTGCTGCAAGTTTGTATCGTATGTGTTCCGTTTGTTTGCTATATCTCCGCCGGAGCTCATCTGTGTTGGTAGCCTCTGCATCTGCTCATGACGTCTCTCAGCTCGCTGCTGAAGCTTCCGCAACCTCTTTACAGGCTGCATTCTCGAGTGCGGTGGCTGCTCTAGGAAAGGTTTAAAGTGTTAGGTAGGGTTTTAACAACTTTGTATGCTATCGACTTCGAGGAAATCTCTTACAAAAATGATAAATAGAAGTATTCAGCTTCGGTAGTCCTTTCATGCACCGTACGAACCAGCTTTCTTTGGAAAAACTAGTTCGGAGAAAGGAGATTGATATCGCAAGGAACTTGCGTGGATGAATATCTTTCAACTTGAGGCAATTTGGTGGGCATAAGGGCAATTTACAGAAGAGATATCGCTTCTCAAATCTCCATCGTTTTAATTGCAACACATATACCTCGGACATGCACCGACACCGTGCAATCGTGAGGGGTAAGACGAAGCAGTGGACGGACCGGCATAAACACGTCGATCTTCCGGACCGGCGCCCCGATTTTCTTCCAACGCGTTGCGTATCTTTCCTTGATCCTCCTAGCTCTTGAAATTGTAATTATCGGATTTTGTCATTTCTCGGATTCTGGAGGGGCGGTCACCAATCTGCCTGAGTGCAACCAAATCCTGAGCTAAAGGAACCAGATTCGCTTCTTAAACTTGCTGTGACTCATTAGCGCTACTGTACCATTGCCTCTGGTCGGTCGATTCCATGGCCCCTTCTTCAGAGAAACGTTCGTCGTCGTCGTATTATCAGCCTTCGGGACTAAAGCTACTGTCAGATGTGCATATTTCAGGCCCTCAGGCGTACACGTTTTGCTTATCGTTGTTCGGCGCTGCGAATGGCGACCTTCTCCGGCTGTTCCGCTCCTATCCAGCTTGAAGATTCTAGTGAGGACAAGTAAGTTTCCCGGTCGGTGAGTGGATATATGACACCTGTGGTATTCTGCGGCCGCTATCCGTATCTTCCAGTGGCTTTAACAGCAATAAGGAAGCGATCGCTGCTATCGAGGGGAAGCACGAGCAAAGTCTAGCCCAGGAGCGTGTCAGAACTTTCGCGAGCTCTTGTGCCGGACTGATATGTACTTTATTTGGTCCAGCAGCTCTGCAGTGTTTGTTCGTACGAGACATCCGTAGCGATTTCCTGCAGTTTCCGATTGGTGAAACCGAGAGTCCCATTGGCCTTGAATCAACGGACGCGATATTATCCTTGCAAAGAACTAGCTGTACCTTGATTCGAATGTCCCACATGGTTCCTGCCTTCCTTGGGTCGCTCAATCACCAAACTCGAGTCAGGTGGCTTCGGCTGATGGCCCGATCCAACGCCAAACCGCTTTGGACCACCTTTTGACTCAAACCACCACAACGACTATTTAACCGAATAAAATGGCAAAACTGTCTCTCCATCTCCATCACCCATCATGGTCTCTTCCCTGGAAAAGTTTTCCGGCGAAACCGTCCACGACGAGCTGGCGAGCA
The DNA here is from genome assembly GCA_030435615.1 of Armillaria luteobubalina. Taxonomy (NCBI): domain Eukaryota; kingdom Fungi; phylum Basidiomycota; class Agaricomycetes; order Agaricales; family Physalacriaceae; genus Armillaria; species Armillaria luteobubalina. Next base: position 18,741 of record JAUEPU010000296.1, on the reverse strand, counting down.
GTGACATCGATGAGCGCAAGCTACTGCTCAAAATCGATCTGCATGTGCTGCCGTACATCTGTGTGATGTATACCCTGGCCTTTCTGGACCGGTATGTTTGATATCTGATGTAGGGATAAAGTTGACCTCAGGCTTTTCCAGCGTGAACATTTCGAATGCGGTCTTGTTCGGACTCAAGGACGACCTGAAGCTCGTCGGGAACCAGTATAGTGTTGCTCTGGTCATTTTCTTCGTTCCGTACATCCTGTGCGAGATACCCTCGAATATCCTGCTCAAGAAGCTGAAACCGCACGTCTGGCTGTCTATATGCATGACTATGTTCGGCCTCGTCACTATGTTACAAGGATTCGCCCAGAACTTTGGCGGTCTCATGGCGGCGCGCTGGTTCCTTGGTGTCTTCGAGGCCGGTGGGTATATGCGCGTCTTTGAGTTTCGTTGGGCTTACTGCAATGGTCAGGCATGTTTCCGGGGTGCTTTTACCTCTTGGCAATGTGGTACCGCAGAGAAGAGTCGCAGAAACGCTACACATTCTTTTTCTGTTCGACGACTTTGGCTGGTGCGTTCGGCGGGTTGTTGGCCAGTGGCATAGGGAAGCTGGACGGAGTAAGAGGCTATGGTGGGTGGAGATGGGTGTTCATTCTAGGTGAGTTTTGAACCGTATATTGTCTTGATGGTAAGAGCTGAGTAAGGTGTCTATCAGAGGGCCTTGCCACGGCTCTCTTTGGTATTGGATGGTTCTTCTTGCTACCCGACTTTCCGGAAGAGGCGAAATTCCTCAGCCAGGAGGAACGCGACTTTGTCAAGAAGCGTCTGGAGGCCGATGTTGGTGCCTCTGCTCATCAAGAGAAGGCAACGTGGCGTGACATTTTAGCCGTTTTCAAAGACTGTCGGTGTCTTTGCCCTATTTTTTCTTCGCGACTTGCTTATTCGTCGATAACCAGACAAGGTTATTATGGGGGGTTTCATGTATTTCGGGCTCATTGTGCCGGCATACGGGTATGCTTATTTTGCGCCAACTATCATCAACCAACTAGGATATGGAAGTCCGTTCTTCATGCTCTTTCGGGCATACCTCTTTCTAATAAAATCCGTCGCCAGCTATCCAATCTCAGTTGCATTCCGTTCCACCATGGGCGGCTGCGTTCGGTTTTGCTATGACACTAGCTTTTATCTCTGACCGTTTACGCCATCGATGGTTCTTCGCTTTCATTTCTGGGGCCGTCTGTCTTATCGGTTTCGCCATACTGCTATCAGACCCATCGCGGCACAGTGTCAAGTACGGGGCGCTCTTTCTCGCCGCGTCAGGTGCTTATACTTCCATGCCCATCGTTGCTGGGTGGTTCAATACCAACTTGGCGGGCCACACACGACGCTCTGTGGGTACGGCGTGGCAAGTTTCCTTTGGTAATATTGGAGGTATCATTGCCGCGTTCTCGTTCCCGACGGGGGACGGCCCGAAGTATATCAAGGGATATGCGATATGTATGGCGTTTGTGTTCTTAAGCATGGCATCCGGTGTAGCCTATCTCATTGCGCTCATATTGGACAATAAAAGCAGAGCGAGGAGCACGCAGCCGGAGGTTACAGAGAAGGAACGGGAGAAGCTGGGGGACCTCAATCACGACTATAGATACATGTACTAAGTTATCATCGAGTATATCTGTGTAGACTATCACAATACTTTCATTAAGGGGTTGTATTCCAGGTCTAATGCCTCCATGGTGTTCTCAGAGTGCCGCCAGACGTCACGTGAAGACAATCAGCTTATCTTTACTAATTAGCGGTCGTCGGTCGACGCCTCCAATACCTTGCTTAGCAGCTGGCACCCTTATTTGCTTTGGCGTCGAATGAAATACTCTTGCCCTGACTAACAAAGCCCCCACCGACTTTCTATCAATAAGATGAAGAATTTCTATTACTTCATAAGCAATTGTAATTCCTTTTTGCAAGAATTTCTGAGAGCCTCTGCCATAGCGGTGACTTCATTCTGTTATGGTGCAAGGGTTGAAAGGTCTGCCGGGCAGATGCACCCCATTTTATTGACGCATCCGACATTGAGTGCAGCCTCGACTCGGAAAGTACAACCAATTCAGCAATTGTAAATGCTCTTGGACGCCGCTTACCCGTTTCTGAGCATCTACCACTGTGTTTATACAAGGAGCGTAGGGCCATTATATCATAAATTTTTCTCTCTAGAGGAGGAGCCTGAGATACGTCTCGAAGCTCGACTGGCGGGTTCTGATAATGTACTGGTAGCGGAAAAATCTGTAATAGCAATTTGGCGTATATGTGAAATCAGACCAAAATTTAACAAGCCGAAAATACAATCTTATTGATAGAAAGTCGGTGGGGGCTTCGTTAGTCAGGGCAAGAGTATTTCATTCAACACTAAAGCAAATAAGGGTGCCGACCGCTAAGCAAGGTATTGGAGGCGTCGACCGAGTGAAGGGCAGGCGCATCCAGGCTGACGGCACGTGCCCATGTGAACCAGTGCTAATCTGTGCTAATGAGAAAGTGCAAGAAGTGACCATTTGCCCATTCTATTCTCTATATATGCTACAATTCAGTGTCTTCCTCTCAAACTGAGAAAACAATTCCACGAGTTCATTCACATAAATACAAGTATAATGGTTGATAGCCCAGCAGCACCCAACATGGCATAACCAGTGTTGTAGACACCTTTCACAGAAAGGACTGGAAAGGAGCATAAGAGGTCAGCTAAATAGATAGGGGGAGAACATACACTTGGTCGTCGAATCCCAGACAAGATGCCTCACTCCGTTCCAACTATGGTAAGCAAACGGTGCAGCAAGAATGGTCTTGCCCGCGTATTTGACATAATCAGGGAGGCTGCCCACGAATTCAACGATATGAGTGCTGTCGAAAGTCCCTGGAGCAACGAGGTAGGCCACGGAAAAACCATAAAGAACTACAGCATTTGGTCAATAGCGTGCACTCCATCTGAGCATCGTAATACGCACGGGCACTGAGGCAGGCGCCGGTGACACGGTTGGCAATAGACGTGACCGATGTTAGCTGACTCAGAGGCTGGCAGATCTCCCAAGGACTGCTGGGACGTTTGACACGCTGCTTGTTGAGAATTTCAACAGCGGCTGAAGATGGGAGTGACTGGATCTGGACATTCCTGGCGGACTTGCATGAGCCTAGGGGCTCCCATGTACCAGATTGCCTCACCGTTTGGCGATGATATTCCGGCCTACAACTTGGCCTCGAACTGCGACAGTCAGCAAGAAGGCAGGAAACAGTAGAAATATCGTACATACCCAGTCGTGGAGCGAAGACAGCTTGCCTGAGGGCGGGTCCCAAACCTACAGCGCGAGTGATCATGGTTCTTGCAAAGGCGGGCAACGTCGGAATCCTAGAATTCCACTCAAACTTCAAAGGCCCTGCCAATTACGAATATCTGTCATGATTGTCTGAGTAGGCTCCAGCGGAAACGGTCGTCGGTCGACACCTCCAATACCTTGCTTAGCGGTCGGCACCCTTATTTGCTTTGGTGTTGAATGAAATACTCTTGCCCTGACTAACGAAGCCCCCACCGACTTTTTATCAATAAGATTGTATTTTCGGCTTGTTAAATTTTGGTCTGATTTCACATATACGCCAAATTGCTATTACAGATTTTTTTGCTACCAGTACATTATCAGAGCCCGCCAGTCGAGCTTCGAGACGTATCTCAGGCTCCTCCACTAGAGAGAAAAAATTATGATATAATGGCCCTACGCTCCTTGTATAGACGCTGCGGGGTATGGTTTACTACAGAGTATGGGTTCTGGCAGAGGGCATTATAGGATCTCTCGGAAGGATTCTAAAGGCTTCAATTACACGCAAACTGTATTTTAGACCTACCTGAAGTAAAATACATAGAAATTCAGCACCTTGTAAGAAATGAGCCTCTTCCAACCTGTTTTCTGATAAAACAAAGCCAGGTTGCAAGACTCTTTCTCACTCCGGAACGAGATAGTATATCTCCAGCTCACGATGCCCGAGGTACTATGTGGCCCTCCATTCAAGACTTCAATCCTGGGTAAATCGTCGGTGTTTCAGGAGCTCCGATGTCCCTGGACGTTTCCTTTCGCCGTTAGATTGTTTATAGATGATTGTCGAGCACACGGACTTGTTGTCGAGTTCGGTCCGAATGGAGTCGGTGATTATTTGTAAGACGTGGACATACGGTAAATTCTTCGACTCGGGGATCACGCATCATTGATTGTCTGTTTTGATTACGACATACCGACGCCATGTAAAGAGAAGCAGGATATAGCTGCGCCACTGGTTGGTAGATCTAGAAAAATATCTCTTTGCTTGGGCTGAGTAGATTGGCAAGGAGAAACGAAATTAATCTTAGCGAAATTCTAGGCTATGCGCTTAATACCGTAGGCGACGTCGTTCCAAGGCGCTAAATACCAGGTACGGGCCGTTCAAGTTCATCGTTTATATATAGTCCCCGTCCGAGGATACGGCGATCTGTTGATTGATTCAGATTTGGCAAGCCAGCGTGAGATATGCATGGGTAAGGACGTATCAGCAGAGAAAAGGAGAATGATATTTTGGTTTCAAGTTGTGGGAGGTGATAGGCTTACGAGAGAAGAGAAAGACGAAAAGAGGCGATGATCGGTAATTGCCGCCTCGACAGTTGATCCAGTTGACCGCTCTATCATGAATTCTCACCAACTGAATCATGCCCAGCGACCACATGCGCAGCTGCTTCACCAATGACCACCAAGAACACAAAGCGTCCTAAGCTCTTCCCTCTCTTCACAACACCGGCCCTCAAGTTCAAATTCGCCATTCGTTTCAATAACTTCACTCATTCGTCCAAGCAAAAATCGCCCTCAAAGACATACCCACCCAAGTCGCCTTCGCCTACGCAAGCACCTGAATTATCGCCTGGGACTGTGCTGGGCCGTGGGTCAGAGTACACGTTGGTACGGCCTCTGGGGAACGGGGGGTTCTCGACGGTGTGGTTGGCACAGACGGATAAGGAGGACGATGTCGACGACGGCGCCTCCTTCCATACAGCCTTGACATATCTCTCGCCACATGCATCGAACCTGGTCGCCATCAAGGTCCTCACGACAGCTGGTGAACGGACTCGCGAACTGTCGAAGCATTTGCGACTGGATCACCCACCAGACCAGCTCGTCAGACTGCTCGACCACTTCACTTTCGGTGAGCGACAACGGAACAGGCGAGTATCCCTCCCTGAAGCGCTCCCTATTCGCCGCGTACCCGCCCCATTTCCATCGACATGTCTTGTACTTTCCCTTCACGGCCCAACTCTCAGCGACCTCAGACAGCACCTTGGCACTCGCTGGCTACCGTTACCCATCGTAAGACGCATCACAATTGACGTCTTGGCCGCACTCGACTTTCTTCACTCCCAACATCTCATTCACACCGACGTCCAGCCTCGAAATATTCTACTGTTCCTACCCGATGCCCTCTCTCTCGATCAATCAGAGTGGAGATTCGTCCTAGCAGACCTAGGCCACGCCGTCCAGCTTCCTCACAAATGCTACCCTTCATCGAACGTTCAGCCACATGCCCTTCGCGCACCCGAAGTTATTTTGGATTTGAATTGGGCTGAGAAGATCGACATCTGGAATTTAGGTTGCTTGGTGTACGAGTTTGCCACGGGCGGGCCGCTTTTTGATCCATTCTTCCAACCCACGCCAGACTATGAGGCTATGACACCTGCCCAGATACATCTGTTACAGATTATCGAGCAGGTTGGGGAGGTTCCACGGTGTATGAGGGATCCTGGGACAAAGGGACGGAGTGCAGAGTTCTTTGATGCCGACGGTGAGCTGTCTCTCCGATGGCTAGTCGCACTTTGCTTAGTATGTGTATCTTCCAGGAACCTTCCGATGTCCCTTCCCGCTCCAAATGACTTCTTTGGAGGCAATCGTTAAAGGTGTATGGAAATTCCCATCGCCTGCAAGCAGTGAACGCGACCAATTCTGTGCTTTCTTGCGCACACTTGTGTGTATCGATCCTCAAAAACGGTTGAGTGCAAAACAGGTGCGTTTGGAGAGTTGGATAACATTTCCGCCTCCGTATACCACTAATTTTATACCATCCTAATACTGTGCTGTCACATCTGTTCTTAGATCTTTTTTCTGTGGAATCATCTAGTGGTCAATTGTAGTTTTTGTATTATTGTTCATGGTAGGGTTGTGACATACACCATAGACGCTCTAAGCTATCAGAACGTTTGGGTCGGTTGGGATAGTCCCGCACGTAAGGTATCATTGGACGGTCGCACAGATGTTCCACAATGCGAAGGTTATTATTCCTATATGTATACATACACATGTCTTTCGGGTGGGACCAAAATTGTAGGAGAGTTCGTACCCTGTAGTTGAGCCTGGATTCGAGATTTCCTCTTGGAACAATTGATGCCCAGGTTTTTGACCATTTTCAGGGTGTTGACCACGAAAGGTGAATGGAAAGATGTTGTCACTGGCTGGTTCTGAGTTGATATCCGGAGAGATATAGAAACCCCCCAAGGACCCACAAGCAATATTTATGAGTAGACGTGAAGAGTACTAGAGGAACAGCGAATATGATTAGCTTGTGGAGTTTAGTATGCTTCCACCAGCAAACGACGTAAACGCATTTTGGATACGGTCAAACACGATGCATGAAGCATGGGTGAATCTGAGTCTAAGACTTATATTGTCGTAAGGACAAAAGATTTTATTCCAAACATGCATTAAGAGGGAACTGAATCCCCGGCGGGTCGACACCGATGTCGGAAATTCCAATGACATCGACCCAGGCTACCACGACCCTATTAATGCATATATCACAAGACTCATCGACATGCTACATTCAATGCCCATCGCCTCATCATGAGATTTCCCGGAAGGAACTTCACTGTCGTTTAGTCATCCAGCGCGGGATATCCCTGCTGTGCACAGATCCATCGTACGGAATCTGCAGAAGGGCTGAGTGCTTCGACAGACCATTAAATGATTAAGCCAGCGAAACTACAAATACAATTCTTTCATGTACAACCACGTAAACCAAAGGGTATCATCCGTATTTAAATCTTTAAAATGCCCAGCCATCGCCACTGTATTCCAGATGCGATGAAAGATCATCTTTGTTGAATAAAGTGACAAGGTCTTCCTGGTAATTAACCCAGGTCGCTGGGACAGATCCGTTCGGGGCACCATTGGTAAATGGTACACCTCCAGGCGGGGCTGGGGGTGTTATATGTGACGCAGCGGTCGCCAGGGAATATAACATGTCTTCGCCGTGTGGAATCGGACTGGTCTCTTCCTTTGGCACGCCGTCGGGAAGAGGAATCGGCTGGCGTGGACGCGGACGTTTAGCATCCTCTTGCATCGCTGAGTCATCCATGCCCACCTCCTCCTGGTCTCCAGCTTCCTCCAGGCTGCCTCGGTATTTGTGCCTGTACATACCTTCCCTATCATCGGTACTCAGGTCCTCTTCCGCAGCAGATCCGAAGCCTTCGACCTGCCGATGCGGATTCTCATGGCGGGGCGGAAAGGCGAAAGACGCGTCCTTGAGACTGGAATGCCATCGCTCTGCCATTGTGGGCCATACTATCGCCAATTCCAATAGAAGTGATAGCGCCTCCTGAATAGCAGGTGCCGAGTACTCGGCTAATGGAGGGCAAACTGGATAGTTTCAGCAATGTGAGATGATAAGACACATATACAATGGACTCACGCCACGTCCAACGCTTGAGGTATGATAATACAGACCCGGACATGTAAATAGCGAAACCCTAAAGGATACGGTTAAAGGAGTGTACTTCGCCCGGTGCAGCAAAGACCGTACCATCATTGGCGTTGAGCCTCTAGTAAAAGGCATGGTCGGCACCCAGCTTTTTACTAGTTCGATCACCTTGAGAGCATGGGCGAACATTTCATGAACAACATTTTCCCAGAACCTCGGAGGTGCCACTTCGGACCGATAATTGCTAGGATTAATCGTTGACGCATGGACGTCCCGCGCCATCATTGGTAGATATGATCGACGCAACACGATGTGTGACAAGTGCATAATCAGGAAAATGCATCGGTAACCCTTAGAACATTGCTCAATAAAAGCACAGCAGTATTATATGAGAGACGCATACCAAGTCCAAGCTCTTGCTCTGATACGCTAGGAGATTCGACAGCGACCATGTCTGTCTATTGGTCAACTTGCTTTCCCAGTTTTGCAACTCGGAGGCCAGCTTAAAGTAGTCGCTGTCACTTCTCCACGGTGCTATCGTAGGTCCAGCTTTTGATCGCAGCAGCGCGCCCCTAGCTACTCGAGCCCATATGTCCGCGATTATGACTAAATTGCCATAGAGTGACCGATCACCGCCATTGGCGTTCGTTGAGCTAGTATCTGCAATTTCGCTGCTCAATTGTGGGTCAATCGGGAAACGGGACTGTGGCGCTAATCGCGGTCGCGCGTGGGTGCCCTCCATCACCGTCGCTGGCCCATTGTATCCAAACGTGAAATGATCCTCGTCGCAGGGTAGCGGGATCGTCACCTTATCCAAGTCGAACGATATGGGTCGCCCACATCCAGAGCTCAAAAGATTATCGCTCATGAAAATCACCCACCAAGTCCGTCGAGATACTTCGGCGTTGATTATGTGCTCCACGGTCGCATCAGGGCCAAGTTCGAAGGATTCTTCCTGCGAAAGTCGGAGGACGGAAGCCATCCGCGCGGCGATGCCGAGAAAGATCCAGCTGCGGTCCCGAAACCCACTTCCCCAGTTCCATATGCTGCACAGGAAGAACGCCTGAGCTCGGTCAAGAGAGGCGGCGGCGAGCATCTCCTGGCCAACCAATGATTGTGCGCGCTTTGCAAAGGTATTAGCAGCATTGACTGGTGTTGAAAACCGCTGAACCAGGGTAGGAGTGAACCGGGCCGAGACTGAGAGCATCGACAGAAGGAGGAAGGTGCTCAGAGATTGTGGGGAGGTCTGCAAAGTGTGCATAAAAGTTGGTTTGTGTAGGAAACCTGATTGGCCATGAGCAATGAATGAGGCGGGAATTGATGTCGTACCTAGCTGAAAATAAGTTGAAAAGAACCATTCGCACGCTTCGACGAGTTCTTCGTGAGGAGGGAGCCTGAGGAAGATCAGATCAGTGGGAAGGTATGGAGATACGCAGCACGAACAGATCCTGGTGGGAAAAGGATTTCGAGTTTAACGACTGTGAACAGTTTTCACAAAACCGTTCGACAGGGCTCCTGAAGCATTTGTAAGCCTCTGCGGTGATAACAGGATAGGATGATTTTCACTGAGGAGTAAGTGGTCCCGCCTTCGCGCCATCATAGCCATCGGTACGATGTCCTCTATAGCAGAGTGAGTAGCCGTTCCCATCGTAAAGAAAAGAGAAGAATCGCACCCATCAAGATCCTTGGGACGTGTCTGCCGCTTTCGATTCTGTGGAGGTCGGGGCTATAAAAGGAACGAAAAAGAAGGTTAGCGCAGGCATTTGTACAGGCAGTTGCAACTGACGGCTCTGTCGATGGCACTCATGCCTCGCGGCAAAAACTGGCATTCATTAGGCACGCCTGCTTCGATGCAACCCCGACATCGCCCTTTCTCTTCATCCTTGACGCATTTTGCTCGAAGACGACGACATCGTCTGCAAGCGACGCTCGACCGCTTCTGCTTCGGAGGTGGGACGAGGATCTCTTCGCCGAGCGAAGTAGATGCGGTCGTCGAATCTGGCTCTAGCATTCTCCCGTGGCGGTTGGTAGGTGACAACTTTGAACCTGGCAGGCAGGAACCGGCACGGCAGTTTCCTGTCGGCAATTTCGACTCAAACAGGGATGAAAATGACGGCCTTTTGCTTCAGCGCTGTTGGTGCAAGGAGGGCGCCGTAGGACAGGATACGGAGCCAAAGGGCGCAGGGGAGGTGGTGGTATGAGGGCAAAGGCAATTGCCGCCGGCAAACGTGACGTTCTTATTGACTCTGAACTTTGTTATTCAAGTTCGCTGAAAATCTGTCCCGTATCTCCCCTTCTGAAGGTCATTATTGCGCTCAGGCATGTCTTGCGCTCATGCCCAATCTCTCCGATCCTATACATCCCTGTTCCTGTGAAGTATCGAATATACCGTAAATGGCTAGGTCAGGCTCCTCATCTGAAAAATCGTATTCACTTTGTACGGCCCGGACAAAATGGGGGATCCTTTTCTCCGTAAACAGTATGGTTCAAAGTGCGCACTCCGAGGCCGCGAGGACTTGATGAAAGGGTCGTACATTATGGAATGGAAATCAGTGAAACAGCTCAACTGTCGGGAAAGTGATAGCGCCTTTGACATCTCCATTGCTGTTAGCGCACAAGGCAATGCACTGGTGGCAGTCAACCTGCTGGATGATGAAAAATGACGGGTAGAGCGGGGGGATCTTGGGAAAGCCGGCATATTTTTATCCTCTTGACCCTATAATATTTTCATAAGTTTAGAGTCTGGCGAATGCTCCAATCCATTATACCCGCTCCAAAATAAGGTAGGTTTATTTTTTGTAATATTGTTATTAGCATGAGTATAATCAGCTTTCCCGTCAACTACAATAATCATTGGTTTTTCCGACCCTCACTATTCTTGTCAAAAATGACAATCGCAGTATCTCGCGGCATCCGAATAAGCTCGCTCCCGCGACGCGTCGACGCGTCGCGTTACGAAAGCCAAGGCTGTCGATGTGATCGATCGATTCGTAAATCAAAAGAACTTCCAGTTGTCAGTCGAAGTTCGAGAACCGACTTTCTACCTGTGCCGACGGCCCCACCTTCCACAAAGAGTGGACTCGGATATCGGCCAGCTCGGAGGATTGGGACCAGTCTAAAGATATATCCAAGGTCACCCAAGTGAGCTCTTGGAAGTTGTAACAGTATGAGCTCGAACTTGGTTTTTCAATGCGACGAAGTGTACGCAGAAAGAGGGCACGCACCTGATTCATCGTACCTGAATACGTTTGGAGGTATTTCGTAAACACCCGTCACAGCTATAATGGATTTTGAATATTATGCCAGCATCACTGAGACGAAGTGGGTTAGGACTCGGGCAGAGCTTTTCAGTCCATAGAGGGGCAGAGAAACCTGCGGATGTCCTCGTTCTGGACGTATATTCTTTAAATATGCGTAAACACCTACGTTGAATACACACACTTGAGGCTCTTCGGACATGTTGGCGTGCTCAAACGATTCGGTACCAGTCTTCGATTGTTCTTTTTTTCCTGCGTCGCAATTTTTGTCTGTCCGCCTGTGCTCTTTGTCAGACTCGGAGATTCTGACAAAACAGACGAAGAACTAGCACTCATCGAAAACTGATAAGGTCAGCGGTCAACAGCGTGATCATCGTCATGACGTCGGATACGACAGAAAGGATTGGCGATGCTGCTTGAGCAGTCAATTATGTGAGTAAGATTGACGTATGTACAACACCTACTATTCATTTATGTCTTTGATCGCAGCAGGACGGACTGGGCTTAGCATGACATCGGTGATAATGTCATCGACCGCGGACCTACCTGAGGACAGTCCTCGACAACGAAAACGCTGAAAGGTGATTTCGGGCCAGGATTGCGCTAAATTTCGTGAAAGTCGAAGAGGTAGACAAAAACATAAAGCCAACGGCCGCTCCAGAGACGCTGGCACTTTTCGTGTTCCAGGAGTGACTGCTCGGTCTTTTTTAAAAGCTCCATGCTGGCCAGTTACGATAGCCAATTAAGTTGACGGCCGTTGAAAGGACGAGGCTGGGAAGGACAGGCCAGGCTGTGTCCATGCCAGGAGAACCAATGCAGAAATCGTGAATCCGAGGGTGATGGATTCACTGAATTGATACAGCACACGGGCTTGACATCTATGGCACACATACATTTATCAGTCACAAGTTCTCGCCGGAAACGAAAGGACAAGAAGTACCAGTTAATGCAAAGGAGATAGCCAAACTGCACCCGAGGAACACCGGCCGAACTGCACCTGAGGAACACGTTACAGAGTATCATGTCCTTGGAATCATCTGGCCACCGATCACCAGCTATAACAGTGCCATGGGTAGTCAAATCCACCACTCATCGGGCTGAAACGGATCTCCTAAAAATAATTTGAGTTGCGAGCGCCGAGGCTCAATTAACCGGGTGAAAAAGAAGAGAGCACGAACGGTTAGATAGAAGATGAACCGACCACGTCGTGCACGTCTTTGGCATATGCTTAAGTAAATACCAAAACCGTAATGCGACGATGGCGGAAGATTTTTAAAGGAACACCTTTGACCGCCGAGGTCCTGGCGATGCCTAGCATTAGCATCGCATAAGACTTGAAGGTCTGCTTTAGGGATGAGCTTGTACACATCAGCAAGACGGAGCTTACTCAGGATACTCAATTGCGCCTCCAGAGAGTCTCTTGAGGTCACAAGCATCTTTTGAATAGTCCGCAAGTAGAAAGAGTTCCCCAGACATGTATCCTTGCGATGCTTCTAAGGAAGCCAAATGACTAGTCCTTGACCACGAAGGTTCCAGCAAGACCTTCCGGAGAAGTCCCCATGAATGGGAAGGATGCTTACAGAAAGTGAGGAGAGGTTCCCTTGTACGACTAGATTTTATAGACGACTCAGACAAGGCCCACTGTGATCGAGAATCTGTAGACCAGCATCTTCCAATGAAAAGCCCTATGTTGTATCATGGGCGTTCAGAGAATGCTGTCATGATTTTCCTCTGTAGCTGTCGAACTTACTGCCAGTGCGACGTAATTTCTAGGATGGTGAAAGAACTAAATCAGAGAACCTTGTTAACACCATTTGACTAGTAGAAGCCCATTGCCGACCAACCCGACCCTATTCATTTAGTGACATCAATGATGTTCAGATAGGACTGTTAATAGCCACCCTCCAAGCTAGATTCGTTGATCTGAGGGAGAACCGTTCCGAGTCGCGACGGGTGACCTTGAGTCCTGAAGAATGCACGGCACATCGTTCAGTGAGAACCATCAATGGCTCATGTCTGATCTATAATCGATAAGAAAGATAAACAGCTTCACAAATAGTTCAAATAATGTTCAAAATGAGTCGTGATGACTGCTCAAGCGCTCAAATACTGCTGCCATGAGAAGTTTCAGATCTTATCAGAGAGCATGATGCGGAGCTCAGAGTAACCTTCAGAATCTAAAAACTGCTATGGCAGGTAGCATGGAGTAGTGTACCTGTTTACAGATAACCTTCTAATGCAGGTTCATCATTGATACTGCTGTTTCAAGCTTTGGAAGCAAGTACTGTACTATAATTTCAATCAATTTGTCAGTCACAGGTCACAAGACTTGAAAACTCACCGTTAAAAATCGCTATAAATCGAAACAAAATCTCTGAGCTCCACGAGTTCCAAAATTGTGGCGACTTGATTAAAATAATGCAGTCAGTAAGCATCTGAGGTCAGGCCTCAGGTGCCGCCGGCAAGAGTAGTGATGATAAACGATCGAAAAAACTCCGGCAAGTAAAATTATAAATTATGCCTTTTATATCTTTTCATGATATGTGCTCGTCGATAAATACGTTTACGTGGTGAATGACCGCTACTCTGCGCTTCATTCCTTACCATGGTGGGCGTTTCAAAGGTTCGACAAACCTTTTCTTCATGGGAGAACTTTAGGCGCGTTCTCCAAGTTCCAGAGGACCAGTATCACTCTGAAGGTGCGTTTCGTGCGCACTTGGGGTCTCGCCCATTGTTCTGACTACTTGGCGAAGGCTATCAGGTAGCTTTACTCGGTCACCAGCCCTTTTCTTACTTACCACGTGCATCTGTCAGTGGAGCAACCACGAGTAACATCTTTCTTCCTTCCTAAATGTACCTCACTGAACGGTTTGTAGTCTCGATCCTACTCCCCCAGAAGAGCGTAAATGGTCTGCCTGGGTTTTCTCTGCATTTTGGATGGCACATGCCATGAATGCGTCTGCGTGGACTGCGGGTTCCGCGGTACGTATCCACTACTGCCTACCGAAACGTTTTGACCTCGTTCACCAGGCTGTGGGGCTCGGATTGAGATGGTGGCAGGCATGGCTTGCTCTTAACATTGCTCACATTATCGGAGTATGTTCGGAGACTATCCTACACTCTACCACAACTCATGCAGCATTATCCAGACTCTTATGATTGTTGCAAATGGCAGGATGGCGGCTCGTTATCACATTGGATACCCTGCGTGTATAAGGGCGTCTTGGGGCATGTGGGGCTCTTACATGGCCGTATCCATGAGGTTTGTCCCAAGCGTCGAAATGATCTTCTCTTCAATGCTGATGGGCATGACTTGTCAGAGCCATTGTTTGTGTAAACATTCCTCATTCCACCACTCAATAGAATAGGCTGACTCATTGTCCATCAGATCATCTGGAACGGGGTCAATACATTTTACGCCGGTCGTATGGTGGACGTATGTCTTCAATGCATTTGGCCGTCTTGGGCAAATGTAAAGAATACATTACCGGAGTCGTCCGGGATCACTACTCGCCAACTAACAAGTTGTAAGCCGCTGATCTAATTCCTTTGGGTCTAGTCCGCCACTGATTGACCTCATAGTCATTATCGCATGGTTTCTCTGTTCGTGCTACCGCTGTTTTTCCTTCTCCGTGACTAAATTCATCAAACATGCAGTCCAGTGTCTGACTGTTTTTCATCCTCGGGACCTGAGAGTATTCTATGCCGTAAAGTCCGTCATTGTAGTAAGCACCCAATCGCCTTTGACTTGAACAGGAAGAGTGTATTCATATTTGATGTTTAGTTTATAGCTATGCACAGCATTCTAATATGGTGGATGAAGAAGAACGGAGGCGCGACCTTCCCTCTCGAAGCTTCGAACCAGCTAACCAGCTCGGAAACTGGCTGGTATTTTATGCAAGCATTTAACAGCGGGTTTGGGACATTGTCGTCATTGACGGTCAATCAAGCTGATATAGCGCGTTATGCAAGAAGCCCTAATGATCAGGTATGTTCTGATATACGTATCTACGGCACCTTTGAACACGCCGCGACAGTTTTGGGGCCAAATCGTTATGTTCCCTATCGCGTCTGCACTTCCGGGCCTCTATGGAATTTTGGTAGCATCAGCTAGCAAAGAGATATACGGCGATGCAGCTTGGAACCTCTGGGATGTCTGCCAGATCATGCTCGATCAATACCCTCACAAGCCAGCAGCTCGCTTCGGTATTTTTCTTGCATCTGCAAGCGTCGCACTTGCTTTGATTGCCGTCAATCTTGCTACTAACGTAAAAACCTGATTCTTCGAAACAACCCTCTCGTCTAATTACTTTCATCAGTGCCTGCCATTTGGAAGTGATGTGTCTGCCCTGTTTCCCAAGTACATGACTATTAGACGAGGCCAATTTATCGCCTGTCTGTTGGGTATAGCTATTGCCCCATGGAAGATTCTGAAGGATGGAACCACATTTTTAGCTTTCTTATCGTAAGCCAAAATTCGGCTCCTTCGATAGATATCTGATGATTTCATAGCGGCTACGGATATTGGCTGGCACCTCTTGCAGCCATCCTCTTTATAGACTATTTGTATGTCTGATCAGTGTTCCATGGCCAATGATGTCACTCATCTTGGCTTATCACAAAGCGTCATTCAACGTGGGAACATCATAACGAAGGAACTGTACAATGGAACGCCTACCGGCCATTACTGGTACACCGGTGTAAGTTTAATTCTCTTCAACGTTGTATTCTTTGAGGCTCACTCAGCTCGTGACACAGGGATGGAACATTCGCGCCCCGGTCGTGACTATCTTATCTTTGATCCCTTGCATGCCCGGGTATGTTTTCTTTTTATCTGACACATAGTTGCCTGACGTATGTTTCAGATTCGCAGCAAGTATTTCTGATTCGGTGTATATCTCCGAAGCAGCTAAAGATCTCAATACATTTTCGTACGTTCCTATCATCCTTTCATCTTCTGGCGGTATTCACAGTGCTCTTTAGGTTTATATTGACTTACATCATCGCCAGCATGTTGTACTATATATCCTATGTGATATACCCTCGCGACGCGGAGTGGCGGACTGAGGAAAGCTTTGAGGCTTTGGCAGACGCCCAAGATGAGGATGAGAAGAGGCGGCTTGCGGGTAAGACGTTCGACAGTGAAAGCGGTTCGACTCCGGAGTCGGACAAGAAAGTGGATGCAGATGTTTATCTGGATGAATGACGTATCTTCAAGTTTTTGGTTTAGATGGTTTTAGTTACAGATGTGCTCCTTCTAATGCATGTCTACAACATGTCTTGGCTTCTTGGTATTATCATTGAACCGCCATGGGAATGGGTCGAACCATGAGGAGGAAGATATTTATTTTGGTCGATGTCCCTGAGAAGAGGTCGGGTGGTATTTTGCCAATACAGGCTACTCCAAAAAGTAAGAGATAAGGAAACCTAATGAATAATACGACCGATATTAAGAGCCTGATCCTAACTAAGTGGAACTGGCTAATGCATATGAAACACTGGAACACGGCAATGTTCAGGCTTTGAAAAAGTTCGCGGTTCCGGCACATACAATTCAGTTGGCAACTACCTTGCCGTGTGCCTTGGACGGATCATAAGGAAACCTCTTCCTCCAGTGTCTGGCGATCTCGTCCCTTCTCGCCACCCAAACACCTTCCTTATCAGAGATATACTGCATGAACTTTTCCACAGCGGCAAGCCGTCCTGGCCGACCTACGCAACGATTATGCAGCCCGACGGACATCATCTTGGCCTGTCCCATCTGCCCTTCTTCATAAAGAACATCGAAGGTGTCGACCTATCACCATATGAACAAGCCATATTTGGGCCAAACGGTACTAGACACTAACCAGATGCTTATAAAAATCCTCACCGGATGACCAACCAGATCCCGCGACCACGAAACGGAAGTCATTACAGTCACTATATTGTGTCATTTCAATGAAGATCCCATCATAGTAAACTGCCGCACGTACAGGGTATACGGGACAGAATTAGCATCCCCTCGTCAGGTAGGCCTTCCGACGCTAATGGATTTCAAGCCAATACTAAAAAGTTGATGGCCTATCAGTCAAGAAAACACCATTCATTAACGACAGGGTCATACCGGCAAGTCATCTCCGTAGCTATCGGAACTATACAAGAACTCGAGACCTCTCTCTTTTGCCGCATGGCAGTACAAACGTTGGCTGGCATTGCTCCTTCGTCCGATTCATCCACCCCCTGGGTACGCTGGGATCACCAGTGTATTTTTGCAATCGGTCAATTGCCTGATGTACATGTTTTTCCTCTTCTTCCGGAGGGACATCCATGAAATTGATCCAGCGATTGCCATGGCAGGCTATCTCAAAACCCTGCTCGACGAGCATAGGTCCCAGATACGGTGCCCGCTCCAGTGCGGCAGCAACTGTATACATAGTCGCAGGCATGTTGTATCTGAGAGATTTTAATCAATCAAGTGCACGTTAACTCCTCTCAGTTGACTGACTTCTTGAATAAGCGCATCAGACGAGGCAGACCGGCTCGGGGACCATACTCGAATTGCGATTCAGTCACAGGTCTCTACCACCGAGTACTTGGTGGCACAAAGTTCGGTGATAAAGCTTTCTGTAAATTCCGTTGTTGCCGGCTGGTGAGCGTCTATTCCGAAACAAGGAAGGATGATAGCCCACCAGGACCATCGTCACCATCAAGAATATTGCGTTCACCACCTTCTTCCCAATTAATAACCTTTGACGCGTAAATTCAGCAGGCATAAGGGAAGGGGAGGAAACTCACGAACGACACTACTATTTTCGCACCGTTTGGCCATTGTGGATCGGGTTGGTCCATCCCATAGCCAATTATTGGTCGTTCGGGAAGGTATTCAGCATAGCGGTTCAGAAGGGCCATGAGATATTGATGTTCGTTTTAGGAGGGAGGGTACAACGTATCGCTAGAGTGCCAGCTTTGCCCAATCCATGGCAGGACCATTTTAAGTAAGTTTAAGTCCTTACTCCGCGTCAGAGGACCATACATGGCCGTGTACTCCGTACGTACCTCATAGTGCCTGCCGCTGGATGTTACACAATTACGATAGCTTGCCTTTTGCCGGTTCCTTAGCCGTTACAAATTGATAGCCCGTCAATAGACTGCAAAAGTCGTCTATTTATGACAGCGATGAGCGCCGCGTCCCTACAGCACGATCCCCAGTTTAGTCATGCCTTCAGTTACAACAGATTGCCCACCTTTCCTACCTAAGCGCGATTTTGTGGGCTACGGTTGGGACACGCCTCACGATTGCTGGCCCAACGGTGCCAAAATCGCGGTTAGTTTCGTGATCAACTTTGAAGAGTACGTGTCAAACATCGTCATTCATTTCGGCTAAGACTTAACCCGATATTGTAGGGGCGGAGAGAGTACCCTTGCCAATGGAGACGAGTCTTCAGAGGCGCACCTCCACGAAGCCTTTCACAAAGTGCCATTGAAAGGAAAGAGGGACCAACAACTGGAGACAATGGTCTGTGATTCTGTCCACCCAGAGGCTCGATCTAATGATTAAAACAGTTTGAATATGGTATCCGCCAGGGGTTGCCCCGAATTCTACGCCTGTTCGATCAGTACGGATACAAGTTCACTACGCACGCAGTGGCCAGGGCGATAGAGGTCTCTCCTCAGTACGGAAAACTCTTGCCAAAGCTAGGTCACGAAATAGCCTGTCACGGAAACAAGTGGCGCTCGTTCTTTACTGCTTCTCCCGAGGAGGAAGCTG